>PITA01007166.1:0-93740 GCA_004023965.1 Spilogale gracilis
GAAACGAAACAACAGAGACTTTGAACACAGAAACAAACTGAGGGACTTGGAGGGAGGGGGGTGGAGGGATGGGAGAGCCTGGTGGTGGGTACTGGGGACACCTAAAGCGGGGAGCACTGGGTGTGGGGAATGGGGAATGAATCTTGAAACACTGGAAAAAAAAATTTAGTAACAATAAAAAAAAATAAAAAAAAATAAATAAAATAAAAATTTTAGGAATAGAAGCCAAATACAAGCTTTTAAAATACAACTATAAATGTGATTTCATAAAAATCATGTATATTTATTATGATGAGACTATTTTGGGAATTTTTCCATCTTTTTAAATTATGAAATTGTGTGTGTGTGTGAGTAACTTATTAGGAAAAGTACATGTATATCATTTAACATAAAAAAGTATGATGTGGCCAATTTAAATCCAAAGAGTTAAAAAATTCTGATGAACTGTAGTCAATAGGTTATCCATATTATGAAAGTTGTACATAGTAGGAGGGACTGAGAAACCTGGATGAAAGGTTAAGGCATTCTTAGGAATGTGTTCCTCCACCAAGGAACATGGAAAATCCTAAACTAAGAGCTACGTGAGGAGACTACTAGAGACTCAGGGCATGTTTTCACTAAGGATGCCATGAACTGGCTTTAGGAAACAAGAATTTAAGTTTCAAGTTGCGTATTTAATCACAGTGATTGTAGTTAAAATGTTCTAAGTATGCATTTTTATAAATACAATCTAAGTTGAAGAATACTTGTAGATAATTCTATGTACAAAATTTAACCTAGGAAAAATTGCAACAGTTAATTTTAATGGTCTGTGCAAAAAGGTGGTCAGTGTGTCACCACAAATAAACAATGTAGTAACATCATCAGTTCATCACAACATATATCGTGGATTTTCACTTTAATTCTAAAAGTGATTTTCAAAACAAATCATTCAAAATTACTAGTGAGTAAATAAATAAAAACATTCTGATTTTAACCATAAAAGTAGTAGTTATATGATGGTGCTTGGTTGAGTAGAGTATGATAAGGCTGAACATATTTCTTAGAAAATTTAACATATTATTAACTTAATACTAAAATATAAGATGGTAAGGACTGTCAAGTCAGACTGAAGCAAAACCAAACCCTTAATTTATAAAGAAAAATGGAAAACAAGTGAAAAATCCAAGTTCATTATTATGTAAATAGCATTGAGGTTCAGTGAAACTACACTAGAAAAGAACCCCAGGTCAAAGCTGGATGGTTCTAAGAACACACAAAAGACTACTATTATACTTAATTACCCCCCAAAATTATAATACATATTTTTTGAAGTAATGAAATCTTGATGATAAGAAATATGTAAGTATCTATAGTGGCTTTATAAATCAATAATAGTTTTTAAGAATTATTATGAACCAAAACAATTTTTTTAAAACTCTGACTTTGGATTTCAAGGGGTTTACTTTAGTTGTTGTCTTACATCATTTTTAAACTTCTTATTGACCACAATTATGTTCCTTAACATCATTTGATAATATTGTACCCTAATCTACAATCTGATCCTACATTGGCACTTTTAAAACAAAAAACACTTTCTCGACAAGTTTTACTTTGAGCATTCTTTTCCCAACTAATGTAACCAAATTGTTCCAACTGTTAAAATGAAAATATAATTTATTTCTGAATTATATTTTCATGTTTGCATGAAAAAATTATCTGATCCCAGTGTTGAGTTTTGTACTTTTTGACCCCCAATGAGATGTTAATGTGAACAGATACAGCAAACTAAACTCTGCTTCTGTTCCTTGGGGAGGGTTTTACAGTCTTCATAATGATCAGTGATATAAATATACATTATCATAACCTCAGTATTTTCATTTTTTATAAACTTAATATATGAAGTTATTTGTTGTCCATGAAAACACCATTTAGTATAATGTGAATGGTTCATCTTATTTTCTAAATAGAAGTTCCTCTTTCTATTAAATTTCTTTTAAATTCTGCACACAGCAAATATGTTATTTTAAAGGCATTATCCCTTGCTTGAAGTCACCTTGAGAAGCATTTAGAAGTCAGCTGTTTTTGAGCAGATAGGTGTTTTTTTTACTTTTCATTTATCTGATTGCTTTAAATCTTTCAGATTTAGCTATTAATTTTAGTAGATTACTGACATCCGTTGTTTTCAAAGTGACATAAGCAGTCTACTAAGAATAACATGCAAATACACAGTGTACTGATTTCTAGTATCAAACAAAATTGTTCATGGAACTACAATATAAAGTTACATGCAGAGGTTCTCTTGCTCTTCATTTTGAACTTTTCTGGAACATCAGCAACTAAGGTTCTTCAAAATACAGTTTAGAAACTTCACTGACCATTGTTGAATGGTATGACTGTTAAAAATCCTTTTAAAAGAAATAGAATTACAGCTATATTTTCGCATGCAGGTATATTTTCAGAATATAATGCTAGATTTTTAAGAAGAATTTAAGAGTAAATGTAAGCTCCATTCTTTAACACCCCTGTTTCATGTTTTGCTTTCAATTAAGATTTAGAGTGTCTACAAAACCCCTTAGAAACAAGTGAAATAATTCTTTATGTAGTTAATTGCTATAGGTCAAAAGCACTCCAGTTTTTCCTCTGAAGAAGAGCACAAGCATTTCAACACTTTTCACTGTTATTTTGGCCTATCTCCCCCAGGTTACTTTTCCCTTACCTTCCTCCTCCCTTTGATGCTAGAGCAAGCATTTTACCTTTTCAGCAATTCAAGTCCCTCAGTAGGATGCTTTGCAGATAAAATTTCTCTTTTGTATAGAATACACAGTGAAGAGGTAAGCTTTAGTGGTACATAACTTTTATAGCCACTAGCACTTTTTACATGATGCCCTTTTATCATCCTTCTCTTTCTTACTATCTCCCCAAGCGCATTTTGAAGCAGTGATATGTCTTTTCTAGTATTGTATTACTTGTTCTTTAGTATTTAATATTTGATTCATGTATCGAGAAATCTTGTGATAACAGCCCTCAAGATTCCATTTAAAAAAAAAAAAGAATGCATTTAAGGGAATGGATTATGCCTTAATAAAAATCTTTTGTATTTTTAGTCTTATTGTTGGCAATTTAGCCTTCAAAATTACATGTTTTTTGTAGCATAATCCATATTTTAAAATAATTTTCTTTATATTTTCAGGGCACCTGGGTAGCTCAGTTTGTTAAGAGCCCAACTCTTGATTTCAGCTCAGTTCATGATCTCAGGGCCCTTCAAACCCTGGTATCATGGTGGGCTCCTTGCTTATCCGGGAGCCTGCTTTATCCTCTGCCCCTCCTCCCCTGATCCTGATTGTGCTCTCTTTCTCTCTCTCTCAAATAAATAAAATCTTTTTAAAAAATAATTTTCTTTATATCAATTTTTTATGTATAAAGATAGGTGTTTCTTCATTTGTTGTCAGAGATTTCTACTTTTAGAGTTTTATCTATTTTTCTCTTTTTCAGTCACTTGCTATGTGTCTGAATTTTTCTTCACTTTCTGACCAAATATATGATAGTGCTTTGATTTATTCCTTTTTGTATTTCAGTAATTGGAGTGATTTTAAAAATAAAATGTGAATTATGTCATTAAGTTTTTTATCACTTTCTGAGAGATTTTTTTGTTCTATTTCTCTCATAAGACTTTTGTCTTAGAAATAAAATCATTTTGTTATGTACAGAGTTAGATACATCAATTCATTTTGCCAGTGATGTTGATTAGTCACAGAATATAGTCACTGCATAGAATCTAGTATCAGGCTGACTTGGGCTCCAAATCCAAATATGCAACTTCCTGGTTTATGACTTTGACCAAGACAGAAATTTTATGGCTTACTTTTTCATTTATTTGGTAGGAATAACAGTAGTGTCCATCTCATCAGGCTAGGGAGTATTAAACATGAAAATAACTTCAAAGGTATCAGCTTGATTCTAAGCATGTAGCAAACACCATATAGATGTTAACTAGTACTATACCCATTCTTTTTTTTTTTCTTTCTTTTCTTTTTTTTTTTATTGTTACTAAATTTTTTTTCCCAGTGTTCCAAGATTCATTCCCCGTTCCCCACACCCAGTGCTCCACGCTTTAGGTGTCCCCAGTACCCACCACCAGGCTCTCCCATCCCTCCACCCCCCTCCCTCCAAGTCCCTCAGTTTGTTTCTGTGTCCAAAGTCTCTGTTGTTTCCTTTCCCTCCCTAGATTACCCTAGTTCCCATTTACTTTCCTTCTCCCACTGTCCTCCAGGTTACCCCTCATGCACCACAAGTAAGTGAAACCATGTGATACTCGACTTTCTCTTCTTGGCTTATTTCATTCTTAATGTGGTTATTCTTCTGATGGTGAGCAGAACAAAATCATTATTAAAAACTGAGTCTTAAGTGTTTTCACATTTTAATCTTTTTATGTGTGTGTAATTTCCTTACCTAATTCGAAAAGATGTTATTGAGTAAATCAATCCTTGTTTCTGTCCTCCAGCTTGGGGGTTGGGGGGGCTTCACTCCTATAAAGATCTCCTTTGCATATATAAAGCAGGATTCAATGGGTAAAGACTTGGCTTTAGAGTGAAAAATCCTAGATTTCATTCAGGGCAGTATGCTGTACTGGAGTTTTGTCTTGAACTAATCATTTAATCTTTTGCATTAAATTTTGTCATCATAAAATAGGGATAATAATCTTGTTAGGTGAGTGTTAAAATGAAAAAAAAAAAATGTATGTAATGAGACTCTAGAAACTTTATCCAGATCCCATTTCCTGAGCGAGTGCAACTGTTCTTTAAGTGCTGAATATTGGTCACTAATGACTCACAGCTGCCCCTTCTCCAAGAATTGCCCTTGTCTGGGAGCTTCTTGGCCAGGGAAGTTATATCCACTGCAAGCCTCTGGAGAAACCCATAGCAATAATTGAATTGACAGAGGGTTTCAAAAGGCCATAACCTCTTCCCTTAAAGTAAAAAAAAAATCTGTGATATAATTCACATCTTTGTAGGATTCAGCTAAAGCAAGATTGTAAGACCACATCCCTGCCTAGTTTTGTTCCCTGTCCTACAGGGATTCTACTTTCTTTGAAAACATATTCACAATACATTACATGTGTCTGAATCTTTGTCTTAGACTTTGCTTCTGGAAAGTAGACTTAATCAAATATATGTGAAATGCTTCACTGTTGCAGAAAAATCTGAGGCGACCGAGGAAACTCAAGCAGCACACAGAAATCAGGGAGAACACAACTTAATTGCGCCGGCAGGCTCAGTGGGATCATTCCCCAAAGACTGAGCACCTGGCAGGGTTAGGGACAAGTTTTTATGGTTATAGGTGATAGGGGGTGGTAATGGGACATTCTCAAGGTCTCTCATGGCTTTTTGGTTGTCTATGCACACGAGTATAATCTATATGGGAGCACCAGAGGAGAGTGCTAAATCATCCCAGGGAACTTGTTTTTCTTTCTCTCTGAACCAAATGGCCATTTGGTCTTTTTCATTTCAGTGGGAGTAGTGGGGAGGAGAAGAAGCCCAGGAGTTTTCTGCCTCATTGCCATACTGTCATGGTAAACACTTTTTAAAGATAACACAATAGACCATCAGGAGGTTTTTACAGAATATCTCCAATATTGAGATTTGTTAAATAGGCAAAATATTAAAATTTGTTAAAAAAATTAAAACCGCAGCAGAATTAAAAACTATTTAAACAAACTAATGGTAGATTTCCTAACCAAATTTATTGAAGCACCTCAGTGTGCCATATCTTTCTAAGATAGCTGCTAAGGGGAAAAAAAAAGCTAAATAAGACAGCATCCCTGCCTTCAAGGATCTTGTATTTCTGTGAGGGAGTTACACACAGCCACATAAACACACACAGGTGTGTGAAAATCACCGTAGCTCTTGAAATTTTCTGTGAAATATAAAACCAAGAAATAGAGAAAAATGAGGAGGTAGTAGGGCATTATAGGTGTAGGTAGATTTGTTTGATTTCAAATATTTCTCAATTTGACCATTTTAATTTTAGTTTCATATCCTGAAGAAACGGGATGTTTATGTACAACTCACATGTAGCAGATAGTGAAGAGTTAAGAGAAAAAGCGGCAGCTCTTTGCTGCAAGTTTACAGCTTTGATCTTGGCTGTTTTGTTGCAGCCAGGGGACATTTAGAAGTAAGCTGTGAGGCAGTAAGTCCTTGTAATATAACTGGATACTGAGCACATTGCAGCCTTGGACTGTGCCCTTGTAGCCTTTATACTACTAAGTTCAATAAAACTGCAGAAGACAATGAAGAGGAAACATGACTCAGAAAAGAGAAAGAGAACAGAAAAGAGAAAGAGAACAGAAAAGCCTAAAATTTGATCTATCAGCCTGTTGTTTGATACTGTAGACTCTAGTGGGAAGGGATAGTAGTTAAAAAGAGAATCAGGGCTATTAATGATAATGATAATAATGATGCTTTACTACAAATGTATACAGTTGTCAACACTGAATTCTTGACATCCATTTGGAAAAGTGGATTTAGGCATTCTCAATTCATATTTTCTTTATTAGCAATAATTTTCAGAGACTAATTGGGTCTCAAGTCTCAAATAAGTATGTGGATATACTAATTAAAATATTTATCATATAAATGAGCTAATATTATAAAGAGGAATTCTGTTAAGGACTTTTAAGTAATATTCTAAATGTTGATCATATTTCAGAACAGAACAGCTTTATTTTTTCTGAGATCTCATATCAAAATAGGTTGTTAAAGTAAGAAACAACCATAAGATAATCTTGATTAATTTCAATTTATCATGGCCTTTGCTCTTAAGGATAGAAAAGCTTATTATGAATTCTTCATGTTATGGGAACTGGAACTCCTTGGAGTGTTTTCTATATTATTATTTCAACTCTCTTTCTCTGATCAATCCTAATTGATTTTAACATAGTTATAAAGATCCAAGGATTCTTTTTCTCCCTGGAGAAAATTCCTGAAATAAAATAATTTAATTCTTTTGCTATGTCCAATCCTTTGGAGATAATTTATTTTATAATCAGTAACACCAAAGAAGTGATGCAGTTGTTTACGATGGAGTGGGGAAATTAAATTAACCATTTGTTCTCTATGTCTTACTTGTATTTTATTTACAACTATGGATTCAAAATTTCATTGGTAAATATGTTGTTCTTATGATATTTAAAACTTAGTGCTGACAGTTTTGGAAGTGATATAACACCAAAGGACCATTGACTCAAGAATTCAAATAACCTTTATTCAGATAAATTTCTTATTTTCTTTTCCTCCTTCTCTAATTGCTTCTTGTTTCTACTTTGCTTGTTCTTAAAAAGTGGAGAGGAATGCACATACTATCTTTAGTTTCTTTTCTCTGTACCAAGAATTCTTAGGCAACAGCTTCCAAATAGATGAACCCATCTCTCTTGGGCTGACTCTCTCCCTGCTCCTCTGAGTTCCTATAGTATCACATTCACACCTCATTTAGGGTATCTGTTCCATGGTTTTGTGTTGTTAATTGCTTCTTGACCATTAATCCTTGAAATCATATACCCTCCCTGTTGTTGCCAGTCTTCATCCCTCTGATTTAGTACTTGAAGATTGCAAATGGAACTGGGAATTTTGAATGGATTGGACGTTACTCCTGGAAGCCCTGCATGCTCTCTTGTAATGATGAATGTTAATGGTGTGATGTAAATTATATTGTTTGCAAGAACTTTGCCCTGTTAAAATCCAGATACAAACCTAGGAAAAGGTGCCCTTTTCCATGACAACTTCTTCCCAAATCTGACTTCCTCTATCTGAGTTCATTTCAGTTCTGATGTTTGCCTTTTCATTTACTGAATGAGTTGGTAGTTACATTTTAAGGGGCACAAACTTTAATAACCCTGACATATAGATAAGTCAGATTCATTCAGGGTATAACATCAAAGCTTTTAGGTCTCTCTCCTGAGTTTGTCTACCTCTTCTCTCACTTTACCAGACTTTTGATATTTCAGACTACTTCACTCCCACCACTGAAGAGGAGTAGGCCTGTTGCTGACGTTGTTGCAATCTCCATGTCTCTGAACTCCTTATAGGACTAGAATATCAATGCTAAGTGTTTGTCTTCCTGTAGATCCATCCTTGGGTCCAACTATTAGAGAACTCCCTGGCTTTCAAGTTGACAAGGTTACTCAGCAGGAGGGACTGTGAACTTTTTGAATCTCAGACTAGGCTCTGAGTAGAAAGGCATACACTTGTCTACATCCAAATACGAGCAGTAAGATCAGATGTACTGCCCTGTGTACAATTAGATCAAACTGCAATCTTGACAACCCCTTTACTGCTCACATTCTCTGCAGCAGGCAATCTAGGACCTGGTGTGATGACTTGGCCTAGCAGCGTAGCTCTCTGCCAGCTTGATCTCAGCAGGTAAGCCCTCAGAGCAGACAGAAGGTAGCAGAAAGGTAGCTGTAATAGCAGACTGGAAAAGTGAAGCAACTCCCTGCTACAACCACTGACTCATATGAATACTGCTTTGATCTTGTATTTCATCCTTTTTGGTCTAATCCTAAAACTTTTTTTTTCCTTTTTTTTTTTTTTTTTTGGTATAGCAAGCTGGACTTTTATTCATTGTTTTTGAAATTCCTTAGTATGTGAGTATGTGAAATTAACCCAAGACTTTCATCTTCTAGAAAATTATGGGCCAAAGGCAAGATAGCTCAGGCTTCAGTCTTATGTTAGAATCAGAAGGAGGTTGTAGTGTCTCAGCAGAAGTTCTTCACACAGGGCAGCTCTCCCTTGACAGGGGCAGCCAGTAAGCTGTGTAAACCCAGATCAGAGCCACTTCCTGTCCCCATTACGAACTTTGTGTAGCCATATGTCCTAGAGGGATACTCTAATCCTCTGAGCAGAAATATAATAGACGTTTGTAAAATATAAATGAGTCATTCTTTGTCAAGAACCTGGGAATACCTTTCCAAGAATAGAGGTATTTTCTGTGCTGGTACTCTTCAACTGACACTGGGAGGGCACTAACTGATCTTGTGCCAAACTGCAGGAGCTACAGGGAAATGTTCCTTTTTAAAGGAGACTCTTCAGCTGCATTACTTCACTTCCACCCCCACACCCTGGGTCAGTTGGATACTCTGGTTATGACCCTTTCATTTGCCCTGATGTCCATTATTATAGTGTCAAGTCAAGATTAGAATTATCTAAAATTTACCAAGTATAAAAATTCACCTCTTTATCATAAGGTCTGTATAGATATTTCCAAGCCTTTTTAATATACTAGAACATGAAAATGTACCTTTGGCACTTGGAGTCAACTGCCTCTGTTTGTTGCTAGAGGTGATTGATCCCAAAACATGCCCCAGGCCCTGCCAAAAGCCTTGGCTGAAGGGATCAATATCAACACTGATTGGAAATTCCTGGTTTATGTACACAATACTCACTTCCTTAGCATGACATTCATGCCTTTACACAGATTATTTCCTTACTTCATTTCTCACTACTTCTCCAAGTAACCTTACTCTCTAACCACATATAGTCTCCACGCATTTATAATAGTTTTAAGTCCCATACATTTGGCAACAGGATGTTTTTTGCAGATGTTTAAAGCTCCATACATTTGCTCCATACATTCCACACATGGAATACTTGCCTAGTCTTTCTTCATCTGGCAAAGGTGTACTTAACCTTTAGGATTCAGCCAAATATTGATAACCTAACTTTTACAGAAAGATTTAGCCATTCCTTCTTTGTTTCCTTAGTATTTTACTCACACCAGCATCTTAAAATGTTTCAGACTGAATATAATTACTTCTTTGTTATTCAAACATCCTGAACAAGAAAATGAAATTAACTTTCAATTAATCAACTTCTATATCCCAAGTCTGGTCTTTTGTGCTTTTATATATATGACTGAATTTCATCCTCTAAATCATGTAAGCTGTGTTGTCTCAGAACTGTTTTGTCTCAAAACAGATATTTAGAATCATTCTACAGTTTTCCTAAGGTGAAGTGTCTGGTAAATGATGAAGAAGGGATTTCTTTGGATGTTGAGACTTCACTGGCAATGCCCTCTTACTAGCACGGTTCTTTACCACCCTAACATAAAGATACCAGTTAAAATGCTTAATGAGGGCACCTGGGTGGCTCAGTGGGTTAAAGCCTCTGCCTTTGGCTCAGGTCATGATCTCAGGGTTCTGGGATCGAGGCCCGCATCTCTCTGCTCAGCAGGGAGCCTGCTTCCTCCTCTCTCTCTGCCTGCCTCTCTGCCTACTTGTGATCTCTCTCTGTGTGAAATAAATAAATAAAATCCTTAAAAAATGTTAATGAATAAAAGAAGGAAGGAAAGAACACAGGAAGGGAGTAAAGAGTAAAGGAAAGAAGAAGAAAAGGATCAATAAAGCAAACACACTACAAACTACCTCTGGGGTTATATATAATACACAGACTTAATTGGCTTTTGACTTTTGAATAATTGTTGGACTATACTGTAGGGATATAGTAAATACAATGAAAAAGTAGAGTAAGCAACAAAATGTTTGGTGGCTCCAACATTTCTTTTTTTAAGATTTTATTTATTTATTTGACACAGAGAAACACAGCCAGAGAGGGAACACAAGCAGTGGGAGTGAGAGAGGGAGAAGTAGGCTTCCAGCAGAGCAGGGAGTGCAATGCGGGGCTTGATCCCAGAATTCTGGGATCATGACCTGAACCGAAGGCAGACGCTTCACGGCTGAGCCACCCAGGCACCCTTCCACCTTTTTTTTTAAATTAAAGTGTATATATTACATTGGTTTCAAGAGTAGAATTTACTGATCCATCACCTACACATAACAGCCAGTGCTCATCACAAGTGCCCTCCTTAATGCCCATTATCCGTTTAGCCCATTCCTCCAACCATCTCCCTTCCAGCAACTCTCAGTTTGTTTCCTATAGTTAAGAGTCACTTATGGTTTGTCTACCTCTCTGTTTTTGTTTTTTGTTTGTTTGTTTAAGATTTTATTTATTTATTTGACAGAAACACAGCTAGAAAGGGAACACAAGCAGGGGGAGTGAGAGATCGAGAAGCAGGCTTCCCACTGAGTGGGGAGTCCAATGTGGGGCTCGATCTGGAACTCCAGGATTATGATCTGAGCCAAAGGCAGATGCTTAATGACTGAGCCACACAGGTGCCCCTACCTCTCTGTTTTTATCTTATTTTATTTTTCCTTCCCTTTTTCTATGTTCGTCTGTGTAGCTTCTTAAATTACACATGTAAGTAAAATCATACAACATTCGTCTTTCTCTGAGTGACTTATTTCACTTAACGTAATACCATATGGCTCCATCCACATTGCTGCAAATGGCAAGATCTCATTCTTTTTAGTGTTAGAGTAATATTCCATTATATATATATGAACTATATACATATATATGTATATACATTGGAATATATATATAATATTCCATTATGTATATGGAATATATACATATGTGTATCTATCTATCTATCTATCACCTCTTCTTTATCCATTCTTCAGTCAGTGGACTTCTGGGATCTTTCCATAGTTTGGCTATTTATGCTATAAATATTGGGATGCATGTGCCCCTTTGAATCAGCATTTTTATCCTTTGGATACATACCTAGTACTACAATTGCTGGGTCACAGAGTAGTTCTATTTTTAACTTTTTGAGGAAGCTCCATAACTGTTTTCTAGAGTGGCTGCACCAGTTTGCATTTCTACCAACAGTACAAAGTGTTCCCATTTCTTCTCATCCTCACCAACATCTATTGTTTTTTAAGCTGTTAATTTTAGCCATTCTGACAGATGTGAGGTGGTATTTCATTGTGGTTTTGATTTCTATTTCCTTGATGATGAATAATGTTGAGTACTTTTTCATCTGTCTCTTAGCCATTTGTATGCCTTTGAGAAATATCTATTCATGTCTTCTGCCCATTCCTTAACTGGATTATTTTGGGGTGTTAATTTTGATGCGTTCTTTATACATTCTGGATTCTAACCCTTTACCTGATATGTCATTTGCAAATATCTTCTCCCATTCTGTCAGCTGCCTTTTAGGTTTATTGATGGTTTTCTTTGCAGTGCAGAAACTCTTTATCTTGAGGTACCTGGGTGGTTCAGTCGTTAAGTACCCACCTTTGGGTCCTGGCAGGAAGCATATTTACCCTCTTTCACTCCCCCGGTCATGTTCCTGCTCTTACTATCCCTCTAGCTGTCAAATAAATACATAATAAAATTTTGAAGAAGAAGAAGAAGAAGAAGAAGAAGAAGAAGAAGAAGAAGAAGAAGAAGAAGAAGAAGCTCTTTATCTTGATGAGGTCCCAATAGTTCATTTTTGCTTTTGTCTCCCTTGCCTCTGAGACATGTCTAGTAAGATGTTACTGCAGCTGAGGTAAAAGAGGCTGTTGCCTGTTTTCTCCTCTAGGATTTTGGTGGTTTCCTAGCTTACATTTAGGTCTGACATCCATTCTGAGTTTATATTTGTGTGTGGTATAAGAAAATGGTCCATTTTCATTCTTCTACATGTCACTGTCCAGGTTTCACACTATTTATTGATGAGTTTCCATTGGATATTCTCTCCTACATTGTCAAAGATTACTTGACCATATAGTTGTGAGTCCATTTCTGGGTTCTCTATTCTGTTCCATTGATTTTTGTGTCTGTTTTTGTGCCAATACCATACTGTCTTGGTAATTGCATGTTGTAATACAGCTTGAAGTCTGGGATTGTGATGCCTTGTGCTCTGCTTTTCCTTTCAACATTACTTCAGCTATTTGGGGTCTTTTCTGTTTCCATATAAATTTTAGGATTGTTTGTTTCAGTTCTGTACAAAATGCTGGTGTTATTTTAATTAGGAGTACTTTGGGTGTGTAGATTTCTTTGGGTATAGATAAAGATAAAGAAAATTCTGAAAGCAGCTAGGGACAAAAGGTCCTTAATCTATAAGGATAGACATATAAGGTTAGTAGCAGACCTGTCCACAGAAACTTTGCAGGCCAGAAAAAGGTGTTATGATATATTCAACATGCTAAATGGAAAAACTGTGCAGCCAAGAGTACTAAATCCAGCAAGGCTGTCATTTGGAATAAAAGGAGATTTTCTAAGACAAGCAAACTAAGGGAGTTCATAAATGCTAAACCAACCAAGAAATATTAAATGGGACCCTTTGAATGGGAGAGAAAGACTCAAAGCAACAAAGACGAGAAAGGAACAAAGGCAATCTACATGAACAGTGGCTTTACAGGTAATACAATGGTACTAAATTTATATTTATCAATAATTACTCTGAAAGTATATGGACTCAATGCTCCAATCAAAAAACACAGGATTTCAGAATGGATAAAAAAATATGACCCATCTATATGCCGCTTACAAGAGACTCATTTTAGACCCATAGACATCTGTAGATTGAAAGTGAGGGGGTGGAGAACCATCTACCATGCTAATGGGCATCAAAAGAAAGGTGGAGTAGCCATACTTACATCAGGCAAACCAGATTTTAAACTGAAGACTATAATGAGAGTTGAAGAAGATCATTATATCATAATAAATGGGTCTATCCAACCAGAAGTTCTAACAATTATAAATATTTATGCCCCCAACTTGGGAGAACCAAATATATAAATTAAGTAATATAAAACTTTAAAAACTTAAAAAAAACCCTCATTGATAATAATTTATTAATAGTTGGGGACTTTAACACCCCACTCACAGCAATGGACAGATCATTGAAGCAGAAAACCAACAGGGAAACAATGGCTTTGAATGAGACACTGAACCAGATGGACTTAACAGATATATTCAGAACATTTCATCCTGGAAATTCTTTTAAAAAGAACTTTTCTCATGTGAATAAACTCATAGATGCATCCTTTCTTGTGAAGAGATTTATCTTATTTGAATATATTAAATTTTAATATGTAGTTATGGATATATTTCAATATCTAATATTATATTAATTGCATATAATTTATTCCATGGCTAAATTTGGATGCAAACACTTAAGTAAATTATACTATTTTTAAGATTTATTGTGATATCTAAAAATGTGGTGATGATTAAATTCAGTAATGCATAATTAAAATATGTAGATTCTCTCTCTCAAATGTACTGTTTTAAAGAAAATAATACTGATATTTCATACCCTTATAGAGTTCAGTCAAGATTATTTCCCTGGCAGATGGCTACATGCAAAGTTAATCACAATATGATTAAGAAGGGTTAGAATGTCACAAAATGATAAATTACCATAAATAGAATAGAGAAAAAAATCACATAGTCAACATTTTTCCAACATAGCCTTTTTATGAAGGGAAGGAAGCACTAGTTTCCTTTATTTCATTTTTCTTTGACTTCTTTGATTTTTCTTTTCAATAAAAAGATGAGTAGTCAAATACTCAAAATAATAGTATCAAAAGTAACAGAAAAATAGAGAAAAATCTATCATAAAATTCCAAGATACTCAGTTTCATTATTTTCTGGTTAAAAGGGAATACAGATGCTCTTTTAGAAATTTTACAAATGAGGAATAATGGAAAACCAGGTTACCCGTAGTCCCATTACACAAAGATAATATATTTTGTCCATATATTCTTCAAATCGTTGTAATGTAGAATGGCCATGTGTTTGTCAGCAGTATTTGACTTACTCCTTTTCTTAAAAGAAGATAGGTATAGATGTATTTTTATGTGAGTACCTGTGATGATTGGAAGTTTGTGGATACTCTCATTTGATTGAGTTAATTTCCATAATAAAATAAAAAAAACAAGGTAACTATCTGAGAGTGATAGGAGATAAAGATAGAGATTTGAAAACATAGACAGTGTGAAATAGACATCCAGGAATCTGGAAGTGAATGGACTAGGGGATCACAATGTGATTTCTGGAGAGCATTAAATTCTTTACGATTAATAAAATTTCATTTTACGCAAATTCTTCCATTTATTAAAAACAGGGACTTTTCCTAAAGCAAATATAACCTTACTACTAAGGTAACCTCACACATAGGTAGTGTAAAAAAAGAGAAATCCAGCCATTTTCATATTTGAACAAAGAAATCACAGTCCTAATGGAAACTGGAGACTGAGTACAACAATGTGTAAAAAGTAATACAGCATGACCTATTTGGTTTTATCTCAGTTATTCAAGGATATTTTAACATAAAATCTTTTAATGTAATTCATTGCCTAGCAGGTTAAAGAAGAAATATGATCATCTCAGTAGATGCAGGAAAATCCTTTGATAAGATTCAACACCTATTCTTGATAAAGACTGGTGGCATAGGAAGAATAGAATGGAATATTAACACAAAAAAAGAATTTTTGAATCAAAAACATGCTTTATTTTGAAACTCTAGTTGAAGTGAAAGACTTGACAAGATACCCACTGTCTTTATTTTGTCTTGTGCTTTGCTACATCCACTTATTCTAAGGATAGACAACATTTAAAAGTAAAAAGAAGAAATAAAGATTACTATTATTCAGTGATATTGTTATCTGCATAGGAAATCTAAAATAATAGAGTAATAATCTATGCAAATCCATAAAATCTCAGCAACATCACTGAACACAATTTACAAAAATAAGTAGTGTTTCTATCTATCAACAAGAAACAATTAGAAATTATAATTGAAAGGAAGATTTCACTTTCAATATTATCAAAAACTGGGTATTCTAGGAGAAAATTAACAAAAAGTCCTGCAAAAATTTTAGAAAATAATTATGAAACTTTATTTAAAGGGCGCCTGGGTGACTCATTTGGTAAAGCATCCAACTCTTGGTTTGGGTTAAGGTTATGATCTCAGGGTCATGAGCTCCAGCCCCACACTGGGCTCCACACTGAAGCAGAATTTGCTTGAAAATTTCTCCCTCTCCCTCCGCCTCCCTCTGCTCAAACACACATACATGCTCTCTCTCCCTCTGTCTCTAAAATAAATAAATACAATATTTTTTTAAAGATTATATTTATATATTTGACAGAGAGAGAGATCACAAATAGGCAGAGAGGTAGGCAGAGAGAAGAGGAAGCAGGCTCCCTGCTCAGCAGAGAGCCCAATGCCAGACTCGATCCCAGGACCCTGAGATCATGACCTGAGCCAAAGGCAGAGGCTTTAACCCACTGAGCCACCCAGGTACCCAATAAATAAAATCTTAAAAAACAAAACAAAACAAAACTTTTTTGGGATGCCTGGGTGACTCAGTAGGTTAAGGATCTGTCTTGAGCTTAGAATCTCAGGATCCTGGGATTGAGTCCTGAATCTGACTTCTTGCTCAGTGGGGAAACTGCTTCTCCCTTTGCCTGCCACTCCCTTGCTCGTTCTCTCTCTCTCACTCTGTTTTTGACAAATAAATGAATAATATCTTTAATTTTTTTTTAATTTTTGAAGAAAAATAATAAAACTTGAAATCAAAAAGTAAAATCAAAGTAGGTAAGTATACTACATTCATTGGTGAGAACTTTTAGTACTCAAAATATATAAATACATATCATGAATGTTGACAAACTGATATATAATTTGAATAATTCAGTTCAAATCTTTTTATTTAAATTTTTTCTTGCTTGTTTTGTTTAAGAAATCCACTTATACCCTGTCATCATAGACACTTCATATTTTCTTTTAAGTGTTTTGACATACTTGATTTTTATATTAAGCTTCTATCAACCTGAATTTGAATTTGTATATGGTGTGATGATAGGATATATAAATATTTCTTAAATAAGACCCATCAAAACAAACTATAAAAGGGACACCTGGGTGGCTCAATCTGTTCTGTGTTACACTCTTGATTTCACCTCAGGTTATGATCTCAGGGTAGTGAGATCAAGCCCCATGTCAGGTTCTACACTATAGTTGGAGCCTGCTTAAGATTCTCTCTCTCTTCTTCTCTGTCTCCCCCTACTAACTCCCATTCATGCATTCTCTCTCTTCTCTAAAAAACAAAAACAAAACACTATAAGGAAAACTATTGAACATAATGATTTAATCATTGTCTAAAGTTCTTTAAGAACATAAGGAACCATTAAAAAAATAAAAATACTATCTACATTCTAATTAAAGAAATTTGTGGTTCATATCACATGTCTGAAGTCTGAAGATAGGAAAGCTTTGTACAAAATACTAAAAAATAAAATAAAACAAAGTGATATGATATAATATATAAATAATATAATATATAAAATAAATCTGCAGTGCAACATACTTGGATCTAATATTGGTAATATAGTAGGATGGGTTACTAAATAATTGGTTTGTGTCATGTCAATTATAAGGAAAGAAACAGTAGTCACTGGGAATATAAATTTATTAAAAGCAAGGATGGCAAGATAACTTAATTTTCCTTCTGAAGGAGTTACTGGAGAAATGTTGTAGTTGATATCAATTTCAGCAAGATGCTTGGCGGTCATTCACAATAGCTTTAAAGACAAATGAAGAAATAATCAAGTTTTAAGACTGCTGAATTATAGATCAATATCTAATGGAATTCTTTAATGGATATTACTAAGTTATACTCATAAGAATACCATGTTTTAGCTTGATCAATACATTTGATAAAGATATAAAACATGTTTTTGTTAAAATCAAAAAGAATAAAAATATGGAACATATAATAATTCAATAAAACAAACATAATGACTACCTAAGATGAGGATTTATTTGACACGTTAGGTAAAGAGCTTATAAATTAATAGGAAAGCTAATACAGGTAGATTTAGTTGTGCTATGGCTTAATTTGTTGAAAGGAGAAAATTATTTTTGGCTAGTGAATAAAATACTAAGAATGTAGTAATGGATTGCAGTGCCTTAATGGAAAAATAGGGTTTCATAAGCAGGGACTAGAGTGAGAACTGTTGCAGGTGGAGGAAACTGTGAGCAAAGGCTTAGAGGTGAGAAATTATGAGACATAATGACAAATGGCTTGAATATGACATCTAGGGATCAAATTAAAAGAATCTTGAATGCTGGGGCACCTGGGTAGCTCAGTCGTTAAGCGTCTGCCTTTGGCTCAGATCATGATCCTGGAGTCCTGGCATCTAGCCCCACATGAAGCTCCCTGCCAGGTGGGAAGCCTGCTACTCCTTCTCTAACTCCTCTTGCTTGTTTCCGTCTCTTTCTGTGTTTCTCTCTGTCAAATAAATAAATAAAATCTTAAAAAAAAAAAAAAAGAATCTTAAATGCCATATTATGGAGTTGGTGCTTTATTTGTTAAACAATGGCAGTGAAGGTAATTGAACATAAAGATTATTCTTACAGCAGGGTGAATTAGAATTTATTGAATCAGTGAGAGATCACGTGAAGAAAACAGTAATTCCAATAAAATGTAATGTCGTTCTGAGCTATGACATCAATGGTAGATGGGATTGATGGAAGAAAACAGGTAGGGGTCAATGCATTAGAATTCTAATATTTGTACATGGAGAACTCATTCATTTGACAAATACTTATTGATTGGCAGGTACTGAAAATAAAACAGTGAAAAAAATCAGGCAAAAATCTCTATTCTCAAAGAGTTTATTTCTAGTGGGGACAGACGGGTAATAATATATAATAAGTTAGAAAATAAATTCCATACAGAGAAACAAAGCACTGAAGAGTGAATAGGAAGTGTGGTGAAGATGGGAGAGTGAGAAATTTTATACAAGGTAATTAGAAAAGTCCTCACTGTGCGGGAGATACTTAAGTGAAGATAGGAAGAGGGTAAAGGAAGTAGCCAGAGGAATATCTTGAGGACAGTTTTTTCTGATGGAAGGAGTGGCAAAAATGGCTGCCCTGAGGCAGAAGTATTTTGGAAGAACCTGGGAGCTAAGTGGGGCTAGGAGGATTGAATAAATGGGAGATAAAATATTAAAGGTACTAGATAGCTGCCTCCTGTATAAGACCACAGTAAGGACTTTGGTTTTCACTCTAGGAAATAGGAGCCATTGGAGAGTTGTGATCAAAGAAGTGTTATGATCTGACTTGTATATTAACAGGATTGTCCTGGCTACTGTGTTGAAAATAGATTGAAGCAAACAAATTGGAAGCAGATATGAGGTTACTAGAATAAGCACTGAGAACTGTGAAACATTATCCTGCCAATTTAAGTTGGAGAAAGTATGGCTGTCAGTGGGTGAATCCAACAAAGCAATTAAGAAGAATGTCAGATTTTTGGTAAAGATAATAAAGCTGGTGTTCGGTCAGGTGGAATTTTAAGTGCTGATAATGCTTTCAAATGGATTTATTAATCTAGATTTAGAAATCATCCGTGCCCAAGGATTATTGGTCAGGACAGAAGTTTTTGGAAAATGTGCTTTAGTAAAAAAAACATTGAATTTTCAAAGGAATTAAAAGAGGAACATTAAGGGTAAGGATAACTATCTTTAAGTCATTTGAAAACTTTCAGACAGAGGTCACATCAGTTATTTTCTTCTGCTAATCTCCCTCTCCTTGACAAACGATCTAGGGCACTGGGCTCACCTAGGTCAGGTACAAGTCACAGCATCACTGAGAGGTTGGGATGAGAACCCTCCAATTAGGTGTTAAATACAAATGACATCAGGAAGAGAGAGACTGGATGCAAAAGCAAATATCATGTCCAAGAGATCTTTATTAGTGAGATATGAAGCAAAAGGTAAGAAATAGACACATTGGGAGTAATTCATTTATCAATTAGTAGATAGTCTCTGTGACTTTTATCTGCTCTTGGGCTGCATGGGACTTGGGCTGGGATGTGTGTCAGAATGTTAAGAGGCACAGGCAGTAGTTAGGCCAGAGGAGAGTGTAAAAGCTGAAGTATGTGGGTTATTAGAAAATTTCATTTGCATACTAGGAAGGACATGTTTCCCCAAAATGGAGTATGTTGCTTTGAGAAGCATTAAAAATTACTGTTAAGCCTAAATGGGGAGTCCCCTGTTGGAGAAAATTTTTTTGGTTTTTTGTTTTGTTTTGTCTTGTCTTTTGTTTTTAAATGGAAATTCAGACCAAGGTAAGGTAATAGTGTTAATGATATCTGTAATATCCTCCAAATCTAAAAATATATGATACTGACACTTATTATTTGGAGCACAGAGATTTCCTGTGATAGCTGCTGCTTTTTATGGTTCTTCCTTTATTTGTCTATTTATAACTTCTCACAGCCTTAGGTAGAAGAAACTAAAAGATTTCTGTTCTTTTGTTGGTTACTAAGCATGTGGAGAACTTTACCATGAAGGCTTCAGCATTCTATCTTTCAGCCTGACTTTTTAAGAATAAAGTAGACTTTGAAGTGTGATCCTTAGCATAACCTTGAAATTCACTCAATAAATTTATGTACTAATATAGAACTTGAATTTACTTCTTCTGGTATGAAGAATCCTTTTGAATGAGGCTTTTATTGATTGGAAATATGGATCTTGTCAGAAAGAATAACTTTATCCAGGAAACATGTCCTATGATAGTACTTCAGACAGCCATGTCAGGACCCCCAGAGAATTGTGGAAATTGAGAATGGCAATACCTTACTGGAGGCAATCTGTTGAACAATTAATAAGCTATGTTATCACTCATTTGTTTATTACTAAATAGCCTGAATAATTTTATTTCTGCTGACAAAATATCATAAAAATGACCACTGGGACATGTAGAGTTTGGAAAGTGTGTCTAGAGAGCTGCCCCTTTTTCTCCAGCAAATTGAAAAAAGAAATGCTTATTAAATCTACTCTTTAAAGCACTACAATATGCATGTTTATGTGTGGCCCACGGTTTCTGATGCTGAAGGCCTGGCCCCTGCTCTCTAGGAGCTGCTATTTTGTAGAAGAGGTAAAAATGCATGTAATGATTATAACACAATGTATACTATATGTTAGGTGGCATATGAGTGATGTACAATGTTAGGAGAAATCTGATATGCATGTCACTTACATCAGAATAAACTACAGTACTTTTTAAAAATAAAAATCCCTTGGTTTTATCTAATTGAAAGCCATAAAACCAAAATTACTGGGTCATATTCAGGAATATCTATTTTTAAAACTCAGTGGCTATTAGATAGAGTACCCTAACGGTATTCAGTAGTTCCCTGCAAGACGATCCACTTCCAGTTCTTCTCAGTTCAGTCAAGTTCACTAATCCAGTTAGTGTTCTCAGTCGTGGCTTCACATGGAGTGATTTGGAAAGCTTTACTGACACTTAGGTCTCACCCACAGAGATTCTGCTGTTATTCCAGTTTGCAACCTGGGCATTGGGGTTACACACAGCTAAATGTAGCGGATAATGTATTTCAAATGTTCTAGCCAGTTTATAAGGCCATACATGACATACATCTTACAGTCTGTCTGCTAGCCATAGTGAAAACTTGCAGACTTCAAAATGATGATGATGTTAATAATCAATATAATAGTGACAGTCAACATTTATTTTGTTATTAGGTGCCGAGTATTAATATGTGTAATCCTTATAAAAATACTATGAGGTAAAATGCTGTTGTAATTCCCATTTTACAGATGAGAAACAGAGCTAAAGCCACACAGTTAGTAAATGACAAAATTGCCTTTTAAACCCAAGTAGCCTGAACATAGAATGGTTGCTATTAATTTGAGGTCCCTTGCACATGTTATATGCTATTCCCCATGCTGCTCTCATATCATTGAACTATGTCATATGCATTTACACTGCCTTGAAATACTTTCCTCTAACCTCTAATATGGTGATTTTTCATCATTTTCAGTTTTCAGCTCAAATGTCACTTCCTACAAGATGTTTTCCCTACCTCTCTACCCTGAAAACAGATATTCCCTGTAGTTGTTGTCAGTCTTATTATTTACTTGGTCTGTCACATTGGCGTGAGCTCCTTGAGGGAAGAGTGTTGTGCTATGTTTTTATTGTTCCTTTAACAATGTCTAGAATATAATAACTATTCAATACATATTGACTAAGTGAATGATTAAATGGAGGAGTGCATCACTGAATGTATGGGATAGCCAAAGTGTGTTTTAGTCTCATAAGTAAATTAAGTTAATTGAATTGATTAAGAGGCAAAGCCAAAAATGTGTCAGAATCCATTATAAAGCTGCTTGAATTCCTGAATGAGGTGTTTGGATTTCATTTGAAGATAGTGGGGGATTATTGAGGATTTTAAGGAAGGAAGTCATGTGATACATCTTATTTCCACCCAGAGGACTTAAAAAAACTCACAGGGACCAAATGGGAAATCCTATAAGTTAATCTTATCATTCCACATCATCCTGGATGCAATTTTATCTCTATCCAGGGATGCCTACTTCTATCTAACCAAAATCAGACAGACAATGACCTGTCATAGGATATGGAAGTGAGGAAAATACGAGGAATGAAGGAATGGTACTAAGCCCATATCCAAGAGGTAGGATAAGGCCATAAAGTTTATCTGGCCAATCCAGTGGCCAGAAAGGTAGGGCACGTGTTGCAGGAGAAATATGAGTAATTCAGAACAGAAGTCAGGAAACCTATCCAGGAAAAAGGTTTATACTTAGCTGATGCTAAATGAGTGGTAAAGAGGACAGCATGGAGGGGCTTAAGGAACTCAGAATTACTAGTAACATTGAAAGAAGTGTTTTCTAGACCTGGCAGAGTGTGCAAGATACTGTAGAGAAAGGGTGGACAATCTGGAGAGCTAAGAATGATTTGTACAGTTTTAAATGGATGAAAAAAATTTAAAGATTTTATTATTTATTTATTTATTTATTTATAGAGAATGGAGGGAGAGGCAGAGAGAAAGGGAAAGAAACAATCTCAAGCAGACTCCCTGCTGAGTGCAGAGCCCTACATGGGGTTTAATCTCAGGATCCTAAGATTCTGACCTGAGACTAAATCAAGAGTCAGATGCTTAATAGACTGAGCCATCCAGGCATCCCCCTGAAAAACTCTAAAAAGAATATTAATGACATATAAAAATTATGCAAAATTCAAATTTGGGTGAACATAAATACAGTTGTATTGGGATAAAACCATGATCATTTATTTAAGTATTGCTTATGGCTCTTTTGATTGCACTAGAGTGGCAGAAATGAGAGTTATAGCTGAGATGTATATGGTCCACAAAGCATCAAACATTATCTTGCTCTTTGCAGAGAAAGTATGATGAGACTGGAAAAGTTAAGAGTGAAATCGATTAGGAATCTTACTTAGGAGGGTATTACAATAGCCCATGAATGAAATAATAAAGGTATTTTATCATGTAGCATTTTAAAGTTAAATATATGTCATCTCAGGGAATAAATTGGAAGTAATGTCATCTCAGGGAATAAATTGGAAGGGTATGGGGCATAAGAGAATAGTTCAGAGTGGACTGTTAGGATAGGGGCAAGGGTTTTATATGGAGTAGACATGTGGGTAAATCTGGTCTGGAGTAGGACTAAGAAGCTGAATTTGAGCAGAGCTGTGGGACCAGGAAGTACAGAATGCTTTGGAATGAAAACATTTTGTTAGTATGAAGGTAGAACCAATGAGTGAGCCAGAATTGGACTTAAAGGAGAGGATAGGGATTAGTTTCTGGATCACAGTAGGCATCCAGTTACTAAGCTGACGAAACTAGAATAGGACAGTCAAACAATGGAGAGTAAGGCAGTAAGAACCAAGAAAGACAATGCAAAAGTGAGCACATCCCAAGGAGCCTAGATCTGGGGACTAGCATCAGTCAGCCTGAATACAGAGCTACTATATCCTATACAACTTGTATTTGCAAGACACTCAGTGCACTTCCACATATGATACCTTATTTAAACCCCTTACAACTTATCTGGTAATGTAGGTTCCATAGACTTCTCTTCCATTTTACATTTATCGTAATGGAAAATCATTGAGTATCTCTCCAGACACAGATTTATCACGTAGCTAACAAAGCTTAAGCTTTAGGGTTCCTCATTTTCATGGGCCCCATCCCAGGCCCTAGTATCTTTATCTTAAAGGAAATCTCAAATTATCTAATTTCAGGATTAATAACCTTGCTCTGCTCTTGTGTTTTACCTAATTTAGATGGAATTGGTTGGGGCTGAAACTTCAAATCCAGTGTTTCTTCTGTTACACGTTCCTGCCCCTGGCTGTTTTTTGTATCTTTCATGGCTAGGAGGTCACCAATCCTGTGGGGCTCACACTACAGATAAAATGACAAAATTCTAAGCAACCAGCAGATGGAAAAAAGCACGTAGATAGGGAAAGCAGCAGATTCTGACATAATATTTGACAACTAAAAACGGATGAAGAAAACTGCCTAGATCCCTAAAAATAAATGTTGCCCAGAGGCCTGAAAATTTAATATTCCTTTAGAATGATTTCTTACATGAATGGCTAAACTGGGTTTCCAGATGCCCTGTTATTCACAAATACATAATTATTTTGAGGAAACTGAACATAAATATTAGCATAGAGAAAAAATGTTTAAGTTAGCTTACAAAAAAGCATTTCTATTCCACTTCCATTTTTTCCCTTTAAAACAATGTAATAACTGCAGCATTACAGAATGCTATAAAATATGACAGAATAGTCACTGAACTGATTTAAGCAACTGCTTAAATAAGAGGAGGCATAAAATTTCACTTTACCAGTAGCTTTTATTTATGTACCAAAATAAGAGTAAAATGTTTGTATTTCATTTTGAAGAAATTCTTGAATATAACAATATCAATGATATGAAAGAAATCTTCTAATTAGTAATTCAGAAAGGTGTTATTCTCAGAAAAAACAACATCCTTTTCTGATTCTTACCTGATATTTATCATCTTATTTATATGACAGATTTAATTCTAGTTCAGGAAAGGTATTTCAGTTTCCATAAAAATCTATTCACATGTGTCTGTGTGTGTGTCTTCTGTCCGTGTGTGTGTGTGTGTGTGTGTGTGTGTGTGTGTAATAAAAATTTCCAGATAACAGGTCACCTGGTTATCTTAGTTGATTAAGCATCTGATTCTTGATTTTAACTCAGGTCATGATCTCAGGGTCCTGGGTTTGAGCCCTACTTTGGTCTCTGCTCTGGGCATGCAGCCTGCTTGGCACTGTCTCTTTCCCTCTTGCTCTGTTTTCCTCCCGTCCCCCTGTGCACATGCACAATGTACATGCTCTCTCTCAAAAAACAAAAAAGAAGTTTCCAGCTCTCACTGTAACTGAGTAGCTATTGTGGCTATTTTCTTTTTCTTTTTTTCATAACTCTTTCAAGGATAATGAGACCTTAACCTCCTCTTCCTGTTGCTCTGTCCACCATTTTCCATTTGTGTTACTCCTTTTCCTCCTTCTTTGGGAAATAATGAGGATGATTCCACTTACCTGTATTTCTGAAAAACTGAATATTTATCCATGCATACCTACATGATTCTAAGTACTTGAACAGGAACTGGCTGACACATTTAATTTACTTTCCTTTTATAAAATGTTTCAGAATAGCTCTTAAAAAGCATGAAATCAGAGAGATACCTTAAGGTGACCTTCATCAGAATTATTTGGGTTGCTTGTTAAAAATGCAAGTTCCTATGTCCTAGCCCAAGCCTCCTAAACCTAAGCATCAGAGGTTGTAGACTAGGGTTAGGCATTTTTAACAGACTTCTCAAGTGATTCTTATTCACATTAAAGTTTGAGAATATAGGTTTATATATAACCTTACCTTATTTAAGTCTTAGGAGTGTTGCAAATGGATTATGATGCAGTTGTTAACAATAAAAGGATATTCTTCAACCATAGAGGGAACTTGGGAAATCTTATTTTTAAAACCTCTAGCTAATTAAGATTTATGAGTAGAAATGGTTTGTTTATAGAAAGACTTTTGCTTGGGTCATTAATTTTTAGAAAGGTTTATAATCTTTCAGGAATTAGATTCATCTGGAAATACACCCGGGTTTGCAAACTGACACTAAAATGAACAGCTGAGTGCTTGAGTGTGCTAAGAGACACTAAGGAAACAGAATGAGTGGTTAGATAAAATGTAATGTTGGGTAAAAACTGTCCTCCAGGCATCTATTTCCTTATAAAATGCTTGGAAATGATTTTTCTTAATAACGAATCATATATGCAGTTTTTTCAAGATTATAATTATATTAAATGGCATTCTCATATTTTTTCCTTTAGTGTTCCTTTGATTTCTCTATTTTTAAATAAAAATAATGTATTTCCTAAGGGATGATAATAATGAAAAGTTGTAGTACTTAAAAATATAGCAAAGGTTAAGAATAGAGCACTCCAGAAAAGTCAGTTTTGCATTTTTAACTTGGGAAAGTTTTGATATGACATTATAAAATATGGTATTTTAATTTGAAAATTTATTTAATTCCTATGCAACATAAGGCATATTCTGTACTTCCAGTATGATTTTCCTAGTATTATTAACACTTTCTTTTGCAGAAGGCATTTGATATTACCATAACCAGAATGCCACTCCTCCAGGACCTCAATTATTTAGAGAAAATTGAGATCAGTACTTCATACAAATATTTGGAAATGTTGTTCATCTCATGAGGACTAAAATCATCAGCAGAGTAGAAGATCCTAAAACTTTGAGTACTTAAGACTATGTTAAATCCTTGTTAGCGATTCTGTAATCCAATATGCCTGGAAAAGCCAAAATTTACACCTGTTATCCCAGCCTACTCAATAGCAATGCCCCCTTCACTCCCAGTTAAACTGATTTAGATAACAAGTTATATGCTGATTCTAAATTTGACATTTTTATGTACTTTAGAAAGCCTTTTCTCCCATTTAAACATTTTCACAAATTCTTTTATCACTATCTCATGAGAGGTAGCAGAAACGCTGCCAGAAGAGACGAGAGGGTGGCTGTCCTGGCTTGACCTTCTCCTTCAATTTGGAGATGTTTGTGCTCACAAGTCTCATTACTTGTTGGGTCCTAGCCTCTTGTGTTGCATAGCACCCTCCTAGAATTGGAAAACATATCTAAAAATAAGTGTGCTGTTGCTATTTTGGTAAAAGGAGAATTTCTTGGACCTGAACAGTGTTCACAGAGCCTTGTACCAGTACGGCAACTAAATATAGAAAGAGGAAAAGTCTGGAGTTAAACAGATCCGAATTTGCAACCCAGCATCCTCATTTACGTGTTATGTGATCTTGGACAACTCACTCAACCTCTCTAAGTTTTGGTTTCCTGTAAATGAGGATATTAAAAGTCCTTCCTTTTTGCACAGGTCTGTTGTGAGGTATGATTAAATTAAGATAATTAGGACAGTGTAGTACACATAGTACCTATTATTTTGACTGATATTACCACCACCACAACTACTGCTCTCCATACTCTTGCTTCTTTGAGATAAATTATACACTTCTAATAGGAAAATGTGAGGAAATATTCTTTTTTTTTAAGATTTTTTTATTTATTTGTGAGGAAATATTCTAAAGTCAAAAAGGATATATATGATCACTATCCTGTCTGTCGCCTTGCTCAAAAATTGAAAAAATGAAGGAAGTTACTTAACCCATTCATATATTCAATCAACAAATACTGCTATGAGCTAGAAACAATAAAAAAGAAAAGAGTAGTAACCAAAATATGATTTGACTTTAAACACTCTTCTTTTCAGTGGGATGTCCAGGATACTTTATAACAATTATTTTTAACTAACCACTCACCTTTTTCTTTTTATATATATTATTATATGTCTATATTATATATATATATTATATGTCTGTTATGTATAGTCTCTATATAATTAATATATATTAATATTTGAAATAGGAAACTTTGATAACTATATCTTAACTCATCCTGCCTAAGGGAGGAGATATTAAGAACAGTCCCTCTGGGGCGCCTGGGTGGCTCAGTTGGTTAAGCAACTGCCTTCGGCTCAGGTCATGGTCCCGGAGTCCCAGGATCGAGCCCCACATAGGGCTCCCAGCATGGCGGGAAGCCTGCTTCTCCCTCTCTCACTCCCCCTGCTCGTGTTCCCTCTCTAGCTGTGTTTCTATCTGTCAAATAAATGAATAAAAAAATCTTAAAAAAAAAAGAACATTCCCTCTATCAGTTATATATCGGTGACCTCACGTGGGCCCACTCAGATGGCTGCATAGGACAGAGGGATCACACGGGGGCTGGGCTTAGCTGAGGAGGTTGGGCTAGCTGGGTCTTTTCTCCTCATGTGGTCTTTCCTCCCATTATATAGCAATAGCAGTATTCTAGGAAGACAAACCCCAATGTGAAAGGATATTTTAAGCCTCTGCTTAGGTCATGTTTGATGATGTCACATTGTTCACAGCAAATCAGATGACCAAGCCCAGAGTCTTTGTCTGAGAAAAGACAAAAAGTAGAGGCATCGGGAGGGTTAATACATTGAGAGTCATCAATACAAGCACCTACTTCAACTATCACATAGTAATTTTTTTGACAGAGTGGAAATACCCCAATATGTATATAAAAGTAAGATACTTTCAACTACTATTATAGCTGATCTAGATATTAATTCTTTGGTCTACTTCAGACATGAAATAACTTCTTGTCTGATTTCTTAGAATGGAAGGGACAATTGAGCATTCTTGTAATTCAGGCTTAAATTTAGACCCCAATCCTTTATCATTGGTAAGCACTAATGTTTCTATCTTTGTACAAAAAGCAAGAATTATCTGGTTTTAGTCTGTTCTTGTGCTTATTTTATGTGGTACTCTCATTTTTTCCTAAATAATGGCATTGACTTTTCTATGGATTTCCTATTTTAATTTAAACAAAACTTGAATCACTTACTTTAGTTGTAAGAAAATTAGAATAATTTGTAGTATTAAAATGCATTGCAGCAGAAATATTGGTAATGATTTTAACTGTCATTCTAAAATTTGATAATCTATATTCTTAAAAACGTTGCCATATACCTCTGCATGTACAAAGGTATGTATGTCATTGTTTTCAATACAGGTATTCAAATGATCAAGGAATAATTTTTGAAGTCTTTAATTAAATCAATATCTTATCTTTTCTTATATAAAAGGCCATGCAAGTCATATACTGACTTTCTCCTTAATAATTTTTAGCTTGAAACTGGACTTTCAAATATCCTTGAAAGATCTCTGAATCAATTCTGCTGGTTTAAAGAATGAACTAATAAGGTAGCTTGAGCAAGTCTTCTTAGTGACTTATATCAATAAGATTATTTTTATATTTTCATATTTGAAGTGATTTCTCCAAAACACAAAAGCCTCAGAATACTGCTGGAGAAAAAAATGTCTGATCTTAACTGAAATCTAACCTCAAGAGCTTGCGTTTTCATTCTGTAAACAGGGTGGGGGTTGGTGGGGAGGGAGAATTATCTCTGAAGAGTGGAGTCTTCAGATCAAACACAAGGAATAGGAGATAAAAAGATAAGCCTTAAGTAAAATATACAAAAGTGAAGCAAGTGGAGAATAAGAAAACTATTGTTTTCATGATTGTAGTGGCAAAGAGAAGGACCCCAGAAGAGAGGCAAGCAAATAAATACCCTCAAGTATCTGATTTTCAGAATTGTTGATCTGATATCTGAGAATCAAATTTTTCCTCTCAAATGGCTTTTCTTTATAATAATAGCCTATACAAGATAAAACCAGCTGTCTCAGAGGAAAACACATTTCTTTCTTTTGCATTCCAAATACTTTCATTTAAAAGCAAACCTCAGTCACATCAGGGAAATCCTGTCTCTTGGGGAAGATAATAATTTTAAGATTTGATAAAAGTGTAACATCCATTGCAATTCCTGCAAGATGTTTCACTAGTACAGGGTTTTTTTTTTCCCATGATTAAAATGAATACAGTATTTCAGGTTTATTCTCATTAAGAGTGTTATTATGTTAGGGGCACAGGAAGATCTCACTTTTTACCTATATGCATTTCTGAAAACTATAAAACAAATTAGATCATCACAAATTGGCTTATGTTTTCACCTTATAACAATTTTATTGTTGGAAATTTTATTCCTGATTCAGAATTTAACACAAGATTAACTAAAAATAATTGATAGAATATTTAAAAATAACAATTGATAGACTATTTAGATTGTAATAAATATTCATAATTATTTCACAAAATACACAAATGTGTTGAATATGTCCATGGTAAAGTAAGAGTTCATATTGATTGAACATTTCCTGTGTTCAGAACATTACATACAATACTTTTATTATGCCATTGAATCTTCTATTAGATGTTATCCTCTTATTATAGATGAGAAAACTGGTAGTTAAGTAACCAATATGGAGTTCATAGGAACCTGATTAATGATCATAAACACCTTATTATTCTCTGTGGCTTACAATTTAGGAAAACTAATGTATTACAGAGTACAGAACACATAATGCCTTCATCATTTCACCAAATAAGCATAGATATTATAATAAGAACTTATATGTAATTAACCAAAGTTTTGCTGGCCTTCTAGAAGAAAAAACAATATCCTGGAATAGAGAAATGGATAATGGTGACTTGAGTAGATTAGAGATTCCAGCAGAATGAAGAGTTGTGGAAACTTGATAACAGATATTAGAAAATTATATGAAGAAGTAACTAAAGGTTTTTGTCTAGGACCCAGACAACAAGAAATGAGGTAGTAGGAATTAGATGTGGACTGTGGATTTCAGATGGTAGACATATACAGGAATGAGATGTGGGGCAAGAATTGATCAAGAATGGGATTTATGTAAGTTCCCTTCTCAACAATAGGACTAAGATCAGAATGCAGTTGAGAAAGAAATTCAGAGTGGGAAAAAGGAACACCAGTAAACTGGAAAGCCAAATGAAGGTGACACTGCCACAGTAAATGATCTTATCCAAGTATGAAAAAGACAGTCTGCTTTGGGCCCAGAGTCTTCCTCCTTTTGTATTTTACCCCAAAGAAACCCCAATAAGCTCAACAAGTTGCAAGGAATGCTCAGTCCTGTGTTTCTGGATTCTAAAAGAGTTAGAAAGCATTCTCAAAGAACAACATATGATCAGTTAAAAATGAAAATAACTATACCACTCTGTGTTTATGGTGAAATATGTTTATGTTTATAGTGGGGAAATATGGGGAGAATAGAAGGTGAAAAGAAAGATAACTGAACTTTGGATATCCAATCTCTGGAAGTCAGTACTGCCTGGGAAGGATGCAAGATTAGGCAGGAAATAGAAATGAGAAAAATAATTCATATAACAACCTTTTAAATGCTTCCAGTATGTGGTATGTACTCAGCTGAGTGCTAGAAATACATTCATGGGGGCGCCTGGGTGGCTCAGTTGGTTAAGCAACTGCCTTTGACTCAGGTCATGATCCCGGAGACCCGGGATCAAGTCCTACATCGGGCTCCCTGCTCGGCAGGAAGCCTGCTTCTCTCTTTCTCCGTCCCCCTGCTTGTGTTCCCTCTCTGACTGTGTTTCTCTCTGTCAAATAAATAAATACATAAATACATAAATACATAAATACATAAATAGAAATACATTTATGAAAAGGTACATTGTCTGGCTTTATAATGTTCTTGATCTGGTTGAGGAGGTAGAGAAGTAATCATGTGGAGGTGCTTTAAGAATCATGTAGAGATAGTCATAGGATGAATGGATAAAGAAAAGGACACTGGCTTAGCCTTCATCCTTGGGGAGCCGAGGGAAGAAAGGAGATGAAGACCTGCAAGTAATATATACTGAGTTGTGTCTTGAAAGTTGAATAGGAATTACACAGGTGTATAATGAAGCATGGGTATTCTAGGAAGGCAGAATGACAAAACATCCGATAGTTGTGATGTAGCCTGGTATATTTAAGAATTGAAAAGATGGTGTTGATACATGTGTTAGTCAGGGTCCAATAGGGAAACAAAAAAACACAATAATTTGGACACGAAAAATTTAATATGAAGAATTAGTAACTATAATGGGATTTAAATAGGTAGGGATTCTGTAGCAAGTAAGAGAACTATAAAGGAATAGCTGATGTGGGGAGAAGCTGCTACTCCTAGAGCTGAGGGAGAACTCCTAATAAAATTCTGCCCCTTCCCTGAGACATGTACCCCCAACGCTGAGATCCAGATCTTGCTAGAGAGGACATGGCTGTGGATAAATTACTGCATGGCAGAGAAGTTCCTGGAATGCCAAGTTGATGGAATTTTTTCAAAATTTGCCCTCTGAAACCTTACCACAAATTGGTCCTCTAAGGTATCAAAGAAAGGTGTTCACAAAGAAAGATCTCATTAAACTACCAGACTACCTAGGGGAACGTGGGGGAAATGCTGGCTACAGCTGGCCATTGTGTTCTGCAAAGGCCAAGTGCTGCAAAAGCTCTCTATGTTGTAAAAAGCTAATGCTAGACAAGGAAAATTCTGTCACTGTAAGAGTCTAAAGCTGTAGCAGGTGTTTGGACAAGTTGTATAACTGCTGGGAGCAGTCCAGAGCATATACCACAACCAGGAATGAAAACCTCTTTTTCTTTTAGTGCCTCTGCATCATCGTGTACTGACAAAGATTAACATTATCACAGCTGGTAAGGAAAACTTATTTAAATGGCCCAGCTTCATTTTCATAAAGCAAGCAATGAAGAATGAAATTTGGAGCTGAAGGGCCAAAAATTGATAATGGCACAGTGGATTTATACAATGCTTGGAGGAATTGTGAATGGTATTGGAGAAGGAAGCAAGGTCAGATAATTATGGACCATGTGAAAGGAGCAAGGGTTGAGGGAATAGTGTAGTCCATATTCTATAAGGAGTGAAAGAATCTTGGCTCTGGTTCCAGCACCTTATGAATATATGGTATCCAAATGCTAAATTTCTGCATAAATCTTGAGACTATAGAGTGTAATCCAAAGAAGAAAACTCAACTCAAAATTCATCATGGAATTAGCTCTATTTTTCTTTGTCAATTCATATACGATCCTCAATTTCTTTTTTTTTTTAAAGAATTTATTTATTTATTTGACAGAGAGAAACACAGCCAAAGAGGAAACACAAGCAGGGGGAGTGAGAGAGGGAGAAGCAGGCCTCCCGCTGAGCAGGGAGCCCGATGTGGGCTCGATCCCGGGACCCCGGGATCATCACCTGAGCTGAAGGTAGTCGCTTAACCAACTGAGCCCCTCAGGTGCCCCTAGGATCCTCAATTTGTTAGAACCATGTGTAGCATAATACAAATATCAGAATTTACCATGACTTGGCCCAAATGATATAAATAAAGTGAGCAATGATTAAAGTGGTGATCCTGTCAGGTTTTCAGAGAAGGTCACCTCCAGTCAACAATTCTAAACAGATTCCTTTTTAGCAAAATACTCCCCCATATCCAACTCCCTGTCCTTCCTGGCATTTATCTTAATTTGTAATTACATGTTAATGCACAGTTATTTGATTGAACCTGTATTCCCCTCTAACCTATAAGCTTCAAGAGGAAAGAGACTATTTTTGCTTTCTGAGTAGGTTGTGCAATGCTTGGCACATAGTAGGATGCCAATAATAAATGCTTCTTGAATGGATAATTGAACGTATCATTTTAGATTTTGCTGCAATGATCTGGATAATCTAGATAATTTTCTGTCTCTTCTCAGTGCCATTCAGATAAGAATATCTTCATTAATATCGTTTAAGTCTGGAGTGCTTCTGATACCAAAAAGTGATGCTGATCAAGGGCTTTACTATTAAGGTGGATTTTTTTGTTTTGTTTTGTTTTTGTTTTAGATATTATTTGTTATATGAGAGGAAGAGAGAGAGAGAGAGGCTGAGCAGGCAGCCTCTGGACTGCACCACAGGGCGCCATCCCAGGACACTGAAGTCAGATGTTTTACCAACTGAGCCACCCAGGCACCCCATTATCAAGCAGTTTTATTTCTCCCTCTTATTCTCTGCATTTCTCTCATCTCTGTTCCAGCACTGCTAAGCTCCCCTTCCTCCAGCCACATGTTTCCAAGGTGATTGCTGTGTCAGACTTCCTCCTTTAATGGCTGTTCTCTTCCCAGAAAGCAAAGAAATGTGAAAGAGAAAAGGTTTAATTAAATTCTCCACTTTTTTTCATGGTTGTTTACTGCTATAACTATTCAAAATATATACAGTCACAATTTAGGTAAAGTATATTTGTGTTTGAAAAATTTGCCACCAATTAAAAATATATATCTGGTATGGAAATTAATACCTTGAGCTGTGACTGTCAAAATTCTTTGAACTAATGGGCCTTTACAGTGAGCACATTATTCAGAATAGTTTAAAATATGCAAACAATGCACAAGGAGATTCATAAAGCTATAAAATTATTCTAAGCCAGAACAAAATTTCCCTGATCTTTAAAGAGATTTAACTATTAATTTTTAAGTGCTGAACATAGTTGACATTTCAAATTGAATTGTTACTGAAATAATCACATCGACTCTCTTGGTTAAATGTTCAAAGGAGAGCCCATGAAATATGCATGTTACAAAATCAAGGCAGAGGGGCTTTCGTCTCTTTTTTTTTAAAGATTTTATTTATTTATTTGACAGAGAGAGACACAGCAAGAGAGGAAACAAAGCAGGGGCAGAGAGAGAGGGAGTAGCAGTCCCCCCCCAAGCAAGGGCTCTATCCCGGGATGCTGGGATCATGACCTGAGCTGAAGGCAGATGCCTAATGACTGAGCCACCCAGGCACCCAGGGGGCTTTCTTCTCAATACATATTTTTTTTAGATAAAATGTTAGATGCTTTTTATTTAGAAATAAAATAATCTCTTAAGAGTAAAATATGCTTACTCTTTTAAAAAAAATTCTGGTGTTTGGAGCTCAAGGGATTGATGCAATGTTTATTCTATAGTTAATTTACTGTATATCCACTCCTTGTGAGAAACTCAGTTTCTAATGTCAAGATAATTAGACTCTGTTGGTTAATTCTGGGAAAATGCACTGTCTAAAGGTACTGTAACATATCAGCACTATTTCCCAAGACCAAATTTCTGTAAGTGTGTTATTAATTTTATGTAGTACATGGATGAACATTTTATGATGTCATTGCATTTTTAATTTTGTATGCCTGCTTTTCACTCTATTCAGAGACTATACTAGTTGCTTATGTTTTAGTAACCATTTAAATTTTTATATAAATATGTTTGTTAAAGCAACATGTTTAAAAATCACATATAGTAATACATAAGAGATGTTCACAACCATAAAGTGATTCTCTAAGACTAATGTTTGAGAAACAACTAAAAATTCTCATGGTAGGTTTTGTATAAATATTTGTTGAATTTAGAGTAAATGAATGAGCAATGTGTCGCTTTAGATCTTCATAGTTTTAAGAAATAGAATCAAGGAGGAAGTCTATTTAGTATATTTTTTATTTAATTCTTTATAATTTGTTCCTATTTAGAAATGTTTCTCCACCTACCATTGTCAAAATGCCTCATTTTCAAGGAACTTCTATACAGTTTGTTCTGCCAGTGGGATCTCCCTTATAGAACTAAGAATTCAAAAAAAAATAACATTTACAAAGTAATTTAAAAAGTGAAAGTTTATTTAATGAAGACTAGATGTAGGGATTGCTTAATTTGTGAATTAAAGGTGTACTTTTAAATACATTTGAATATCAAAAGATCACTTATATGTTGACTTAAGTTACAAAACAGACTGTCCTGGGATTTCTAGGTTTTAGGAATCTTAGGAAACCAAAGGATTTTATAAAGTATTTCCGGGTGAATCATGCTAGATATTGATAGGTCACAAGAGAAAAAGATAGTCTTACCTTATCAAAACAGACGCTTGTGGCTCCTGCCAGTTCATACATTTCACAGTAAACTGACTCACTGGGGCCTTCTCAGCATATCCAGTTAGCTACCTAGGGGCTATAGAGATTCTAGGGTATAGATGTCTTACAAGTATGTGTTTTCATAATGAAACTAATTAAAAAATAAAGTTTTTTAAAGATTTTATTTATTTATTTGACAGAGAGAAATCACAAGTAGGCAGAGAGGCAGGCAGAGAGAGAGAGAGGAGGAAGCAGGCTCACAAGTAGGCAGAGGCAGGCAGAGAGAAGGAGGAAGCAGGCTCCCTGCTGAGCAGAGAGCCTGCTGTGGGCCTTGATCCCAGGAGCCTGAGATCATGACCTGAGCCCAAAGCAGAGGCTTAACCCTCTGAGCCACCCAGGCACCCCACAAATCAGGTTTTTATATGTCTGAGCTCTAAATGTTTTCTGAAGTATACCCAAATCAGTGTAGTGGGAAGACTCATATAGGTATTAAAAGAAAAGAATCATCACCAGATAATGCAAGTTAATCTGAAAAGACAGGCAGAATATGGAGCAGAGACCCAGTTTAGCAAAATAGGCCAAGAGGGAAAGTTTACCTTTGTTTTTTGCATCAGGATATCTCAGAATGGCATTTAACATTGTAGCATTCTCTATACTGAAGACTGTTTCTTCTTTATAGTGCACCTTCATTTTGGAAATTTTTCTTTTTTTCCCTCACTTTCAGTAAATAATGATAAATTTCAAAAGTGTGCATTTAATTTATCCTGACTACCAATGTCCATTTGATTTAGCAAAATCCTAAGTACGCAAACTCTATATCATAAATTTACATCATATAATCTCTTGAATGTTAAATTTGCTCAAATATTTATTCAGTGTTGCCATGTATTAGGTAATATCATGTTGCATCAGAAATACAAATATGAACAAGATAAAATTCATGGTCTATGGAGCTTCAAATTCAGGAGGGGAAGCTAATGTCTTCCATCTTATACATTTTAATTGTAAAATGAAAAAAAGAAACTGTATGTTAATAATGTATTTTCTGTGTATAATTAAAATAATGATGTTTCCAAGGAGTGTAGCCTACTTCTGTTTCTCCAACATCCCTAGCTCTTTCAGGCCATATGGTTTTGTTCTTGCTCTTTCCTCTTCCTGCAGTGCTCTGCTATGGATGTCGCATGACTGGCAGTCACCATTCTTATCTCAGACCACAGGTCAGGAAAACTTTCCTTGATGTCTGATCGAAAAGAGTTTTCCTCTTACTCCACAACTTACTCCATTGTATCTCTTGATTTTCTTCAGAGCTTTTATCATTAACCACGGTTAGCTTTGTCATATGTGCTGTTTTGTTTATTGTGTGAATCTCTGGACTGCCATATAATTCTAGGAGGGTGGATACTGAGGGCTTGGACTATCACACTAAATAGCACTTAATTAATGAATAAGAAAAAATTAAGTAACATGTACTCAGTATTTTATAATTGGCAATGTGCTTAGCTAAATGACTTCATAACATGCATCATTTTCCTAAAGTTTGTCAGAGAAGAGGACTTGGAATTGGGGGCATTGGGGATGGGGTAGGTCCTGGGGGGCACCAAAGCACTTGTGTTCTCCGAAACCGAGGAAATCAACCTTGACATCTTGGTATATTGGTGTGTCTACATCAGCTGTGAAGCACATTAAAATCAATGTAATGTTCATAATCAATGATTGATGTTTATGAATGTTTTTCTTATAAAATATTGTAGAGCTAACAGTATTATCTCAGTAATGTCCCTCACATATTCCTGTGTGGGAAAAGAAGAGGTATTACAAGAATTAGTATAGCGCCAGTGGCTATTTCTTAGGACATTAATATGAAGATGACTTTGAATTACTGTAGTGTTTTTATCCTAAATTTTTTGACATTTTAAAAATAATTTGTATGTGCTTAGGGAATGTTTTGTGCAAAGTAGGAGTATTTTGCATGTATGTCAGAATAGAAAACTGAGAGCTACTGCTCAAAGTTACCTTTGTAGGGAAACAGGTGTTCTGGTAACTTAAGTTAGTAACTTAAGCTATAACTTTGCTGAGGGGAGAGAAGATGATCGATGTGTCTTTGTGCCCACAGTGTCTTATCAATGTCTGATACACTGAATATGAGCTCAAAATCATGTCAAATAATAGATTTGATTAATAAAATAGGTAAGTGATATGATTTAACTGACATAATAAGACCCTATAAGATATTTACCATCAATTGATAGCATTAATTTTGGTAGTCCAGACTTTTAAAAAGTGCTTATGGTGATTATTTACTCCAAATACCCCATCATTAATTTAGGCCTCTTCCACTTGAAAAATGGGATTAGGTCTACTCTTTGTTAATGATTCCAAGGTGGGGAGACTTTCCTGAGTAGGTATTGTGGTTTATAATAACCTAAGTCATTCTTTCCAAACTTCACATATACATCACTAATCCTTCTTTAGCTTATACCATTTCACTTCCTACTATTCTCTACTCCTATAATAAAAATAATTGAAGTAAATGATGTTATTTATAGGAGTTTCTTTCCCCTCCAGCCTTTAGGGACTGTTATAGGTTGAATTGCATCCCGCATAACAATGGTGAAGTCCTAACCCTTATTACATGTGAATGTGATCTAATTTGGAAATAGGATCTTTGCACATGATTAAGTTAAAATGAGTTCATTAGGATGAGCCTTAATCCAGCATGACCCATGTTCTTATATAAAAAAGATTTGGACAAAGAGAGGGAAGACAATGTGAAGACGCAAGGTGAACACTGTCTGTAAGTCAAGTATCTAAGATAGAGGCATGGAACGAACTGTCCCTTAGAAGGTACCAACACTTACAGACATCTTGATTTTGGAATTCAAGTCTCTAGAACTGTTAGACAATATATTTTTGTTGTTTAAGCCACCCACTTTCTGGTACTTTGCCACAGCAGCCCTAGGACTAACCAGTGAAGGAACAGAAATTAATTGAGAATCATGGATTAGGTCATATAATAACTGATTAGAATATTTTAAAAGTATTTAATTAGTCGGGCCATAGATAAAAAAGTTTATCTTTATTAATGATTAAAGTAACTTGCAAATACTTCATTTTTATATAAATTACTGTATACATTATGGGAAAAAAATGTCAGGAAATAAAATTTGCCCACAAGTAGCACTTTGTTGCCTGAATATCAACTGTTATCAAACACTAATTAATCTAACCTTAGATTTTCCCATTGGGCAGGGTGCCAGTCTGCACTTAAATTAACCACAAATTTTTTCTTGGGTTCAGGAACCTACTGTGATGTGTGTTTTGCTAATAGCATATGGGTCTTCCATTCCAGGCTTCAGATTAACTTTGACATCAAAAGCTCAAAACTCCTTGCAAAAGAGCAAAGCAATGTGCCCTCTTCTATTATGCTATCTTCTGTTATCCTTTTATGAGGAGAGACTGTTTTTTTCTTTTACATAGGACACTTCATGCCACATGTGATGTGGATTTGCATAAGAAGAAATAAGAAACTATAAGAAATAAGAAAATAAACTATGGATGTCTGATATTACATCTGCTGCATATGATGATTACCTTTTTTTCTCTCATCAGTACAGGCAATCATTGGGAGCTGAATTGTATATCTTTCATTAAACACATTCATTCACTCAACTCCACATTTCTTTTTGACAAATGTCATATGAACTGAAAATAATTTCTATATTGAAATGTTGTAATCTTTTCCTTAATTTCTTTATAATCTGGTTTCTTTTTTGATTATTGCCTATTTTATTTCTGAACATTTAAAATGACTGTCAAACAAGAGATTTAAAGAAAAGAATAGAGAATTATTTCCTGAGGTCAAGGCTAACCTAAATATCCCTTACACTCAAATTTGAATTTCTAACCATTAGAATGATTCCTTCACCTAAAAGCAAATGTTGGTTGAAGGAGACCTGGGAACAGGTGATATCAGGAAGGAGAAAAATTAACTTTTTTAGTCCTATTATTCAAATTCCTAGGCTCACCATATATTTAGATCAAAGTCAGGAATAAACATTGTCTAAAGTAAGTGCTATGGACTGAATGTTTGTGACTCCTCAAAATTCATATGTTGAAGCTTTAATCCCCAGTGTGATGGCACATGGAGGTAGAGACTTTGGGAGGTTGGTAATTATGTCATGAAGGTGGATCCCTTATGAAAAGGACTGGTGTTCTTAAAAAAGGATAGGGGAGAGATGGTCTTATTCTCTCTACTATGTGAGAAGTTAGCAAGAACATGGCTGTAAACCAGGAGAGGGTTGACATCAAGAGCCTGACCATGCTGGCACCCTGATCTCATACTTTCAGCCTCCAGAACTATGGTATTCTGTTACAGCAGCCTGAACAGACAAAGATAACAAAGGAACCGAGAAAGGCAGTATCTTCTTATTGCTGAAAAGAAACTTCAGAGATTTTGCCACACAATGGATTCTGCTTCAGGAACATTTACACAACTGATCTTATTGTCTACTTTACTTTGGTACAGGGGGAGCTACATCTAATAATTTCTGTTAATATTGTGGCAATTGGTTAAACTTCTTAGAAACATTTTTTTAATGTAATATCTCCTCTTTATTAAAACAAAATCCAAATAATTCAGAAGGGTATATTGTAAAATAAAACACTTCTCTTTCATCTTCATATGACCTATATCTCTCTCATAGAGATAAAAACTGCTGAAATTGTGTGGAATATCCTTTGGAAAATATTCTATGCACATCTAAGTGTATATATGAAAGATTATTGCTATTAATAATTCATTTATGCATAAGCATACTTGCTCCCCCTTTGGTAAATGTGTAAATTATTATTTTAAAGCAAAACATATTCCAGATTCAGGAAAGGAAAAATCAGTATTTCACTATTAGATTAATTTACATTTATTTGAATCCAAGCAAAACCGTTTTCAACATATTTATTGGCCATTTATGTTTTTCTTTTATGAGTACCTATTCATACACTTTATTCATTTGCCTATTATTAATTTTCTATTGATATGTGAAAAATATATACTATTTTATGTGAATTGAAACATAGTACAAACACTTACATTTTAAACTTGGTTCCCTTTCCATAAGTGTACAAATATTCTATGTTGCATTTTATGAGGGTGCCATCATTTACTTTGCCAGTCTCCCTCTTGATGGGCATTTAGATTGTTTCCTTTTTTTCCCCTTTCTATTGCAGATATTAAAAAAATCAACACACTTGCTTTTGTGTACTTTTTGATTACATGTGTAGAATATTAGTGAAATTATAACTGGTATATCAGTAAATACATGCATTGCAGATTTTGATAGATAGTTCCAGTCTGTTCCCCCAGAAACTGACAGCAATTTACACCCCAATAGTGATATTAGAGAGTGCTTGTTTTCACATACCTTAAGCAAACTTTAGACACTATGATGTATCTTATTCTTGAATAATTTTCTAATTTAAAATGGTGGTTTAGCAATGTTTTCATTTTTAGAAATAAGAGTATGATTGATCTTGAGATTCTGTTCTGTTAATTAATTAATTTGGGGGAAATATTTTATTTTTATTTATTTGACAGAGAGAAGCACCGCTAGAGAGGGAACACAAGCAAGGGGAGGGAGAGGGAGAAGCAGGCTTCCTGCCAAGCAGGGAGCCAATACAGGGCTGGATCCCTTGACTCTGGGATCATGACCTGAGCCAAAGGCAGACACTAAACAGCTGAGCCACCCAGGTGCTCCTGTTCTGTTAATTTAAATAAAACAGACTTTCAAACTCCTCATTTGAATAATGACTCCAGTAGAGTCACAGGATTTATTTTAATTTTATGCGAAAAAGAAAACAAATCTCAAAACTTTTTTTCTTTCTTATACCTTCAAGGAAACAGAGATAAATATGATTACTGGAATCAATAAATAATGGAAAACAATAAAGCAGAGTTGCAAATTTTTAGAAGTTTTCCTTACATTACACAACTCACAGTGCCATTCTCTGAATTCTATCTAAAAATGATTCTCAATTCAAATAAAACTTCCAAGCCCCTGTCATGATTGGTAAACAGGGTTACACATTTTCATATATATCTTCATAATGGACTAGAGAGCACCGTAGACACTTTAGGGATGTCCTCAATATGTTACATTGTCAGGACATATCTTATGGTATAGAATAGTGTCTCTTCTGCAGCTTTGGGGAAAAAAGGAAGCTTTTTTTTCTTAATTTTAGAAAATTAGCCAAATACCAGAATTATATTAATATAGAAAGGGGGGAAATGAAAACAATTCTGAGAGGCTTAAGTTATACATAATAAAGAAGACCAAAAGAGAATTTTAACATATGGAGCATGAAATATATGATGTTTTATATCTTTGTTGTTCTTATCTGTTTGGATTTTTTGCTAATTTAAAAATTAAAGGAAATATTAATACGTATGTTAGGAAAACTGAGTAATTACATGTCACATGTTCCAAATTTTTTTCCAGTTTTTCACTTGGACTTTGATTTTTGTGGGTCATATTTTTACTACTGCAATAATTTAAGTTTTTATGGGGTTTCTAGGTTTTTGTGTCACACTTTTAAAGACAGTAATAATATGTCTAGCTTTTAAAAAATCTGTAGCACTTTTATCTTATATTTTTCTATTCCCAAATGAATACTGAAGATTTTCAGTTTAGCATTTATTATTTAAAAAATAACATGTATAGTAAGTAGGAAACTGTATTTCTTCCCTTTGACTTTTTGTACTAAAAATTTCAAAGGTTAAATTAATTTACCAGTGCATATTATCTGCCTCATTTTAAAGATAATATAGTCTTCTTTATATATTCTTATATTACAGTTGATGAAATAATGTGACTTTAGACATGGTCATAAAATGGATCGCAAAACTCGGTGGTACTAGAAGGGATCACTTTGTAACTGAAGCAGCTTAATTTGTATGCTTGTGTGGGGGAGAGGTTGGGTTAGGAGGAAGATCAATAACAGGATGTGGAAGCTTTATCATATTAGTATTTTCTGTTAATGACTCATTTTTCCAAACAAAACTTACCTCGAAAAGTATTTTTTTTCATTTAAAACCAAAAATCTCTCTAAAATTGCCTCTATTACTATTTTTGCAAGAGACATCGAAAAGAGACTATTCCAAGAAGGTATACAATGACTCTAAACTCAGGTTGGGTACAAATGTGTAATAACAGTAAGAATAGAAATTACGGGGTCTATAAAAATACAGTTGATGACTTCTAGGCATTTCATAAATTGAACAACAAAAATATCAGCTCACACTGAGAAATGAACATTATCCCAAACTGTCAATTTAAGAATACATAGTGTTTATGTATAAGGCATACACATACATATTTATAGGCTTAATTTGAGCATTTGTGACAAAAATACATAGATGTATGCCTTATATATATTTATAGTTATATTATTTACAGTATATGGTGAGAAACAGACTTTAAAAAATAATGACCTCCTCTTTTTTTTTTTAAGAACTAGAGATGTTTTATTATAGTTTTGTGCCACTATTTTTATTAAAAAGTAGAGGACTCTTCTGCAGCTTTGTTTTTCTTAATAAAATGCCCCATCATATATAGAAAGAAAACATTTCTGTCAAATTGTCACTAAAAAGAAGGCCTAAGAAGGAGAATTGAGAATACTCTTGATCTAATCAGGATTTCAGTAGATACTAATGTAAAATTAATATTACATTATTATCTATTATGTTAATTATTTTGTCTATTGAAATAAAGCACAAAATTATAAAGAAGTTTGAAGTATCTTCTAAAAATTATAAGAAAAGTTAAAAATAAATCATAACTTGACAGATGAAAAGTTAAAGATTTTAATATATAAAGGACTTTTATAGAATATTTTAAAACACTACTTTCCCAGTAGAAAATCAGACAAAGGACAAAAATGGGTAGTTCAAACAAGCTTAAAAAAATAAAAGCAGCTAATATATATAATAAAAATGCTCAAATTCACTATAATCAAGTATAAATACCCATTGAGATAAGTATTTTTCCTTTACAAGCTAATGCATATTTTTGAAATGATTGTATTTTTATTGAAGAGTATATTGAAACTAACACATTTCTATACTTCTACTGTGAGTAGGCATTACAAGAATGATTTCAGGACAGTATAGCTCTGTGCCAGGATAGCACGAGATCTTCAATAGTTTATATCCTTTATCCATGTGATTCTACTTCTACTCTAAAGATATATGTACACATGGAGTTTAGAACTTCTGTTTACTATAATATTATTTTAAAAGAAAAAAAGAAATTATCTAGATGTCCAAAATAAGAAATTGTTTATCAAGATTGTGAAATTTGCATGCATCCATTAAAGTCATATTTTTAAAATAATAGTATCTGGGGCTCCTGGGTGGCTCAGTTAAGCAACTGCCTTCGGCTCAGGTCATGATCCCCGAGACCCGGAATCGAGTCCCACATCGGGCTCCCGGCTTGGCGGGAAGCCTGCTTCTCCCTCTCTAAGTCCCTCTGCTTGTGTTCCCTCTCTCGCTGTGTTTCTCTCTGTCAGATAAATAAATAAAATCTTTAAATAAATAAATAAATAAATAAATAAATAAATAAATAAATAAATAATTAAAATAAAATAAAATAATAGTATGAGAAAATACTGCCTACATCTTGATAAAAGAAAAATTTTAGGGAAGAAAATTTATATATCAACCTATTTAAAAACCTTTTGTAAAATGTGCATTAAAAATTCTGAAAAAAATCAACATATTAGGTGTTTACATTTGTAAACCTGTTTTTATTTGGAGATGTTATGTAATTATTTCGTATTGTATACATTATTTGCTTCCAGCTTTCAAAATGAGCACAGACTACTTTTAATGTTTGAAAAATACAAAAACATTATTATAAAAACTCCATGTATTAAATGTGGGATTCATATTTGTAGAAAGCAGAAAATAGTTTACATTATTTTTAATCCATTCACCACTTCCCACCCCAGCCCACCTCTTCTCCAGTAAGCCTCAGTTTGTTTTCTGGTACTTTTTACCATTTTAAACTGTTTGCTGTATCAGTTCATCAGCTATCTTCAATTTTTTCCGTGCTTTCATTTATGAGTATCATATAGTTTTAGGGTGTTGGCCACACATACTGTATGAATGGCTTTGTGATCTATAATAAAATATCTTCAAATCCCTTTTTGTCCATTCTAATTTAATATTCCATTCAATAAATCAGATCTACCATATGAGAGGAAATCATTTCCAGCCCAACTAATTCATGTCATGAGAACTAACAATTATTTTGTGCTCAACCTCCTTTATTTCAAAAAGTGTCTTTTATGAAGATTGATGCTGTCTCAAATCTACTTTTCCTACCATTATCATACTTTTTTGGAAACATGTTTCTATTCCCACTTCTCTGTCTCTGCTTGACCACTCTTAATTTATGTCTTCATCATGAGTCTTTTACTAAAACTATTTCTTAATGTGACAGTGATCTCATGGCTGATCTCAGTAATATGTCCCATTATCCAGTTATTAGTTTTGGCTCTCTTTAGAATTTACTTCCTGGTCATTTATCTTTTTCAAATCACAAGCTTATTATGTTTAACATTTATACTTGTTCTACAAAACTTAAGAAACACGGCATAACAAGATTTATCCTTAACTTCTTACCTTTGTGTTTCTGCCTGCCACTTTTATCTGTAGTGTTTTTAATCAGCTACAATTCAGCTAGAATTATGTTCATAATTCCCAAGTCTTCTTTCTATTCCTAAATATATTTCTTCTATCAAAATCTATACTTATATTCAGTACTACCCACAAATGAATGTTTACCACCATTTAAACTTTCTTTCAAATATAAATTTCCAGCCTTTCCATTTTTAAATTTATTCAACCAGCATTTCACCCAAATTTTCAAATAGTAATACAGAAAGATAATCACAGAATCAATATTTGTGATTGTTAAATGAAAAAAATCTAAGAATTTCTCAAAAGAAAAATAAGTAAATTATTGTACATACATACATTGAATTCTATTTGGTCAGTAAGTAAAAAAATAAAAGAACAAGGTAATCTAAAGTTGAAAGCTTAGTTAAGAGTTAAAAGCTTAATAAAAAGCTCTTAAAATATATATGGATATATATAAACAATATAATAAACATATATATGTTTTTAACATATATGTATTAACGTAGACAAAGAGACCCTATTGTGTTTACAATATGGAGAAAAAATTAATTTTATAATTATAGGAAACTTTCTTTTTTATCTATAGTATCCCTATGCAAGAAATTTTATCCTGGGGCGCCTGGGTGGCTCAGTTGGTTAAGCGACTGCCTTTGGCTCAGGTCATGATCAAGGAGACCCGGGATCGAGTCCCACATCAGGTTCCCTGCTCGGCGGGAAGCCTGCTTCTCCCTCTCTCACTCCCCCTGCTTGTGTTCCCTCTCTGGCTGTGTTTCTCTCTGTCAAATAAATAAAATCTTTGAAAAAAAAAAAAGGAAATTTTATCTTTCTTTTCATCCAATTGAAAGCTTCAGTTGCTAAGTTTAATTGCATCATTCATGACAAAATGGCAGAGTCAAATATCTGACTTTTTTCAGGTTAGGATTCTTTATATAGTTCTTATACAGTGTATACATACCCTCTCTCACACACACTCACACACTTCTGCTGCCCTGGAATGACACAAACTCTTCCAGCTTTCCATTATTATACTAGAAATGCTTTTCTGTGGAGAGTTACCTGCCTTTTGCATTCTGCACAAGGTTCTTTTGTCACTGAGTCTAATTCAACTGCAGGCTCTACTTTAAATTTGCCTAGACATCCTTCATTCTTGCAGCTACCATTCTTACTTTAAATTTCTGTTTCTGTTTGCCAATGATTTCCTTTTCCAAACAATACTCATTCTATCAAAAAACTTTCCCAACTACTCCCTGTTAGTTCCAGTTATGTGATTTGTTCTTTCTTTGTCCTTACTTATATGTATTTTAAAAGTGTTCCATCTTTTATTTAATCAGTTATCTCAATGATCTTGTCAGATTTTCCTTTTTGATTATAAAGTCTTTCATTCTAATTTAAAATTCCGTTTCTTAATCTAATGTACACTACTATATTTATAAATAATGTTGATTATAGGATATTTTAAAAATATTGTATTAGTTTATAAGATGCTCTAGAGCATAGACTTTCTGAGATAGTGGTATTATTTTGTGTCTGATATAGTGTTGTGTGCTTATGACCACAGGAGAAATATGTGACAATGATACAGTAAGCGTGAGAATAATGTATATACCACATTTCTTTGCTCCCCTTATTTTTATTTTTTTTTAATTAATTTATTTTGACAAAGAGAAATACAGCTAAAGAGGGAACACAAGCCTGGGAAGTGAGAGAGTAAGAAGCAGGCTTCCCGTGGAGCAGGAAGCCCTATGTGGGGTTCTATCCCAGGACTCTAGGATCATGACCTGAGCCAAAGGCAGACACTTAACGACTGAGCCACCCAGGCACCCCTCCAATAACACTTTATGACTCATTCTGCCATTTAGCATAACATCATCAAAGAAGTTAAAATTATATAAAGAAATATTTCTTTCACCAGACAACAATTTGCTCATGTTATATGTATGGTCAGAATATAAAGTTTAATTCTACTTTTAAACATAATTTCACAAACTCAGTCCTCAGAAATATATGTCCTCTACTCGCCAATTCTTTTACTCTCAATGATAGTTTGAGTTCTGGAGTTGAAGAAATTTGACAAGCTGAGTCATAAAATTTGTACCAAATTTGAAGTAATGATGCCATAAACATAAAGTGATATAGAACACGGCCAGCATCAAGAGTGATTCTTTGACAAAATGGCTGCGTATGACCTTATGCAAATTACTCTGTACTAAAGAGCACCTAGTGTTCTGTGACATATGCTTTCTCTGAGTCAGACATCACAGTTGCTTGTTGATAGCTTAATATAGTTCACAGATTTACATTTCGTTTATAGACCATCTGAGTGCTATCAAAATAAATTTTCTCTACAAATTCAGATAGAAGAGAGTGATAGTATGAGTTAAATATTACTATTGGATTTGTTGTTTCTGATACATTTATACTTTACTATTTATTGTAGGCCTCAGAAACACAACTGAGCTTTGATTTTATTTTTATTTTTATTATTTAAAATGCTTTTCATTGCCATTTGATTAGTCAGACTGAATATATTCCGTTCATAGCAATAAAATAAATTAAGTCCTCTCTTTGAAATTGATAAGATAAAGTTCCCATTTGACAGCTATTTATGACATTATAAACTAAAATGATTTTAACATTCTTTGGAAATTATTACATTAATGCATAATTAATATGTAGCAACTATCCTAAAATCTTGAGCTATAATGTCTTCATGCTGAAGCTTAATACTTCTGTGTATAACAAAAGGTTTCATCTTTTTCTGTATTTATATTCATCTCTAATTTACTTGTGTGCCAAACAGGCATTCCTCAAATTATAGTTGATCTGTACTGAACTTACTATAAAAAAAACGTGGGGCGCCTGGGTAGCTCAAAAAAAGAAAAGCAGGAATTACTCTGCCTTTGGCTCAGGTCATGATCTCAGGGTCCTGGGATCGAGGCCCTCATCAGGCTCTCTGCTCAGCAGGGAGCCTGCTTCCTCCTCTCTCTCTGCCTGCCTTTCTGCCTACTTGTGATCACTCTCTCGTCAAATAAATAAATAAATAAATAATCTTTAACAAATTTTGAAATTCACTGATTTTAAACTATAATTAATTTTATAGTGATGCAAATATTAAACTTTATAGATTATCAAGTTTTTAATTTAGTTGTATAATAGTAAATTTGTTGTCCTCTCCTTAGTGATAGCTTAGAAAATAGAAAGCATATTAAGTTACATGGGCTTACTAGGGAATATAAATATATACACAAACACATAGACACACATACATATATGTATAGCTATATTGGCAGTTATTTTTTAGCATTCATTGATTATATTATTTAATATTTTGAATGTCCTAAAGATTTAAATATCTATTTAAATAACAACCATTCAATATATTTGTACCATAGAGAAAAATCAAAAGATTTTATACATGAGGAATTTTTTTATTATTCTGATGAATACATTTTAATGAATTTTTATTAATTTTCATATCTTAAGAGTATACTGATCTATAATTTATAGCTTTTTAAAAAGTTTTAATTTTAGCCTGTCACCAAATTGTGTATTTGTAAAATTATTTTAAAAGCCATTAAATAATGTGGAATTATTAGTGAAGAAATAGAAATGGCTTTTGAGATCACAGCATGTTGAGTATAGTCCAAGAGAAAAACAGACTTATGTTTTATTTTCCTGTGGGCCTGTCATGAAGGAGCTTTGCCTTCTGTCCAGGCACTGCGCTTGCCAGAGGCAAAAGTTTATCATCTCCTTTTAGGGTGGTCTAAACTTTGGGAGGAGAAAAACATGGATGGCTTAAAAGAGCAAGAATTCCCCCCCTTAATTTTTGCCTTTCTTCTCATGTCATCTATGCTTAAGGAGGACATGTATTACATGGAGCACTGGGTGTTATATGTAAACAATGAATCTTGGAACACTACATCAAAAACAAATGACTATTATGGGGACATAACATTAAAAAAAAAGAAAAGCAAGAATTACACTGTCTCCACATGAGGTGGATTTTTGGAAATTGAGGACCCTGATGCAAAAGCACCTGTGCATGGAGTCTCAGTAACAAGTACTGGAGTGTTGCTCTCCGCAAAACTGGTGTGGGGGGAAGGATAACTGGACCAGCCTGTTATCCTCCAGGGGCTGAGCGAGATGATAAGTGTCGAAGGCCCGGCCATTACCCTGAAACCGGGAAAGAAACCACACCGGCCAGGAATTGAGTCAGCCGTGAAGGCGCAGCAATCTCAGCTTTATTGTATCAGAGACACACTTATACAGAGAGGAAAGGAGGGAGTAAAAGAAGTAGGAGGGCCAATAGGAGCTCATTAGTGGCTATAACTAAGGCCTGAGGCAGATTTCAGGCTGGAGTGCTGGGTGGGGCTAAGTTCAGCAGTCCATGCAAGGGCTAAGAGCTCGCACACGAAGATTCAGCTAGGTCACGTACCCAGAAGTATTCCGGAGAAGCCCAAGGGGCCACCCCAACCGACTTCCACTAATGGCCGCAAACTAGTGGGCACCAGGAGATCCCAACACTGGAGGAGCTTCCTGGAGATTTTTCGGATGGAGGTGTATTTCTGAAGATTGAGCCTCAAATTCAGGAGCTTGGAAATAACAGCAAAAGTTTCACCAACTAAATTTACCCTAGAAAGTAGGCAAGATGACCAGACTAAAGAGACATGAAAAATGAAAATCTCAGTTGAACTGAAAACTCATCTCTTTTCCCAAGGTTTCAATACTGTGTAAGAAACTAGAGGTACTTCATGACCATAACAAAGGGGAAAGAGCCTGCCAGGTAGGCAGGTAGGGTATTCTGAGCCAGATTTAATTAATTGAAAAAATGGAAAACTAAAAGCTTGAAGTTATTTTTCACTGGAGTGCTGTGGTGCAGATTGATAGTCATTGCACGGGTCTGCCTATTAAAGTGGAATGTGTTGACTGTTTCATCAGAGCCTTATCTCAGATAATAGCAAAATGAGTAGTCACTCACCTATGCATTCCCTCCAGACCAAAATGGAGCTTTAACTACCAAGATACCCGAGGTTCTGCTGATGAAGTTTCCTTTACTATTCAATACAATCATTACTGACATAGCTTTTATTGATTGAATGCTGACTAGTCCAAAGCAATTAAAAATACCTGTTTCCTTATCTCTCATTATAACATTTTTTAGTTGGGAAACATGTTCAGAGAAGTTAAGTCACCTCTGGGTTAAAGAATTTATAAGTTGAAGCCCTGGGGTTTGAGTTGAAGTTTACATGACTTTTAGGTTCATATTGGATTTCAGTCACTATGACTTGTTGGATGATTTTTTTTAAAGATTTTTATTTGTTAATTTATATGACAGAAAGAGCACAAACAAGGGGAGTAGCAGAGGGAGTGGGAGATGCAGAATTCCTTCTGAGCAGGAAGCTGGATGTGGGGCTTGATCCCAGAACCCTGGGACCATGACCTGACTGGAAGGCAGATGCTTAACACACTTTAGCCACCCAGGCACCCTCTTGCTGGACAATTGATCTTATTAGCCTTTTTTGGCAAATACTAAGCAAGGATCATACATGAGAGAAGGTCATTCAGCCTTCTTAGGACCCACTCTATCTCTATTCTTAGATACCTGGAGCTGTTCTGTTGACCAGGTCTCTCAGGAGCTCTGGAAAAGCATGCCTGAACTGCTGGCCATATACTTTCCCACTTCATTTCTACCATTTTTTGTTTCTCACATCTCTTCATCTGATGGACACAGATTTCCTGGAACACACGTAGTGTTTTTGTTCTCTCTGCCTTTACTTTTAGCTTCCCTGTTTCTCCTGCTCTTCAGGATTATTCCTCACTTAGATCTCAGTGTCTGCTTGGGAGAACACCAGGATTTTTCCATCCCTTTTTGCTTTGGTTGTCAGTCCCTGACATTTCTTTCCAGTGTCTGTGTCCTTGGATTCCCCCAAATGCTAAACCTCAGCTCATGACATCGACATTGGTTTGTTCAACATTACATATGGAAATGGTTTTAGCTAAAAGTAGTATCTATCTGTGACATGCCAGGCACTAAGAAAGTTTGGGGAATGGATTTTGCTGATGGTTTAGCACAGCATCTTTCCAAAGTTGCATTCTGTTTGGTTTATAACCAATAAGGTACTGAATAGATGCTGGCTTTAGGAGAGTAATAGCGTTCTTGACACCTTCTGTGCCAGGATTATTTGCTGGATCTTGAAGAAGTTAGGAAAAAGGAAACCAGGATAATCACTAATGTAGCAAAGTGGTAATTCATAAAGTTTGGTTACCAGGCATTTACTAATAGGTTAGAGAAGTACTTCACACTTTATCAACCTGTAATGTTGCGCTAGTGAGTGCTGGCTGAATACAAATTCTAACTCTTACTCATCTGAAAAACAATTTAAAAATTATTATTAAAAACAATAAAATATCAAACCTGCTAATGAGATGCTGAGTAGTATATGATCTTTTCACAGTCTACTTTTTAAGTATTGATGGCATAATTTAATTTTTACAAATTAAATAGTACTTGAGTCACTGGTCTATGGACTTATTTTTCTGTAGTATCTTTTATCGAGTGATGTTTCTAATGCTGGAATGTCAATCAATGATCTGAAATTCTTGCAAAATAGTTTTTCCTTAACTTCCCTACAAAATGGGGAGTAATTGAGAGTCTCAGAAATCTGTCATTTTCTACTACTGTACATTGTTTTCAAAGGGAGCTACCCAAACAGATGGACCAGAAGTATTCCGACCTATTGTATGTATCCTAATATGAGTCCTATCTGAGTATTAGCTTTGAACCTTGTGATGTGCAAATGTGAAGAAAAAAAAAAAAAACCCTATGTCTCCACAGCAGGGCCAGCTTTCCTCTTAGGAATTTCTAGAAGTAGAAAAGTGATTTTCTAGAGCATTTGGTAGACCCATCAAACTAAAACCACTTAGAAAATTCAGTGATCATAAATTTTATGACCTCACTAGCTTCAAAAACTGATGCAAAACTGACGTGATGCTGGTTTAATTGAAAACACACAGGGAGATTATTTTCACTGCTTCCTGAGTAAGGAACAGAGCAGTATAAATTATATTGAAATTTTGTCTGTGTGTTTAATTGCTGAGTAGAGCACTGCAATTGATAGTTTAAGCACTAATTATTTTAATGTAATTATATTTAATTATTACAATTGCTATTCGTATCTTATGTCCTAATAAAGAGACATCAAGGGCCTTTTTCACAAAATTATTATGTCCTCCTCATGCTAGAAAGCAGAATAGGGAATTTATCTTGGTTGAAACAAGCTATTTGCTACTTCATTTATTTCAAAACGAAATAAGTTACTAATTCTTTTGCCATTTTGGTTAGATTATTTGACAAGGACATTTTATAACAAGTCCTGTGAAACCATTTGAAATGAAAAAAAAATAGTGTAGATTCTTTGTATGTAAATCATGCCTTTGAACATTGTATATACATTTACTTGTAGATCACATTATAAATTCACATCTTTTTTTCTCCTGTCAGGTATTACATTGTAAAGAAAGGGATGGTTAGACATTGTGAATTTCTTTTTTTACTCTCCATTTATAATGTGCAGCAATATATTCAGCTCAGTAAGTATGTAAATTATAGCATATGCAAGATTTGAAAATTCAAGAAATGGAAGAGAAAAGACAATCTACAGTAACTAAAAAATAAATTATAAATTATTCTTTCATATGACTTGAGTTTAATTCGTTTACATTTCACAAGGGAAACACCTATTTACCATGTTTTCTTTGATATAGTACATATAAAGCTGAAATACTTTGTTTTAGCTTGGATAATGGAGTCATTATCTCATTTTTAACCATTCTATACCTGAAATTGGGATTCATGATGGACTTGTTGGCTAAACAAAATTACCACAAGTAAAAAACAATTCCCAGAAACTTAAGGACTTAAGACTTACTTTTTAAATTGCTTTCTTAGATAATATAGGGAATAGAATTGGTGCAATTACAAATATTATACTTCTAGAACCAAGAAAAATACAAAATCATATGTTATAGATAATAAAAGAGCTAGATGTTTATAACACTTGGTTATGGCCACTAATAAATCTCTAACATTTATAGTGTACTTAGCAGGTGTAGCCATTTGCCAAAAAACTTCATGTATATTATTATATCCAACCCTCACAACAGCCCTGTGATTAAAACATCATTCTTTTTCCATTTTATTTGGATAACAGGCACAAATAGCACTGTCTTAAGAAAACTGAGCTCTATAGCTTCCATTCTGATCAATTTTCAGACAGCGGAATTATTTGCAAAACAGATTGTCCCTTGATCTTCTTCTCAAAATGTGAAAATAGTCTTAGAAGTCTTTGTCATTTTCCACTCAACACATGGTTTCCAAAGAAAATGACCCAAAGTAATGGGAATCAACAACATTAAGAACTTTTCTACCATCGATCAGATTATCAGAATCCTAAAAACAGGCACAATTAGAGCCAGTGTTGCCCTCAGAATCTAAGCAACTTAGACTATGCAAAGCAAGAGTACAACTATTTATGTTCTATTGAATAATGACTCTGAAGCGTTGGGAAATATATTGTCTCTTACCGTCAGCTTTTCATTTTGTGACATTAGGCTAGTATCTATGTTAAAGAATTATGAAAATTAAAGGAAAAGAATGGATATATTCAGCTTAGTGTGGACCCATTACACATTCATGGAATGTTAGCTACCTTTTAGTATTTCAATATTTTAATGGTTCGGTCTATAAATAGTTGTCTCAGGATGGCTTTCAGTCTGGTTGTCTTAGCATCACTTGTGGCACTTTAAGAGAAACAAGAAACGCTGGGCGCCTGGGTGGCTTAGTCAGGTAAGTGTCTGCCTGCGGCTCAGGTCATGATCCCAGGGTCCTGGCATAGAGTCCGCCTTGGACTCCCTGCTCAGCAGGGAGTCTGTTTTTCCCTTTCCCTCTGCCCCTCCCTTCCTCACACTCCTGTGCCTGTGCATGTGCACATGCTTGCTCTCTCTCAAATAAATACATAAAAATCTTAAAAAAAAAAATGTAAACCTTTAAAGAGGAACAGCCCAGGTTCTTTCTCTTTAGCTTCAGAATTAATGCTATGGTGTGCTGTGGGGGTGGGGAGAAGAAGGAGCAGTCCATTATGATAGGATAGAACCATTATCATAGGAAATCTTGTGTTTCAGAATATTATGAATTTTTTTTTCTTTCTAATGTATTATTTGGTTAGCAAGGTGTTGTGTGTTTGTTTTTTAATCATCACCACTATATTTAACTAAATGAAAAAGAAACCTTCTTACCTGGAAAGGCAGAGTTTTGATTTTACAAACCCATAGCACATTACTCTTTCTTTAATTTAACAATATGTGTATAAATCCATATCTTATTCTTATGCCAAGCAATGGGGATGTAATTGCTGGAAGGGGGTGGTGACCGCAAGTAAGATTATAGACAAAATATTAATATTAAAATAGAGATCAGATAGCTTCTATAAATTGTCTTAGAGGATAAGGCTTAGACTTAAGCAAAAACAAACCTGATACTTCTTAATTACAAATTTTGGGGTCTGTTTTACTAAATGAATTTTGTAGACAAAAGCATGTCTGCCAAAGCTGCCTGAGTCAATTTTTTCAACCTATTGATAATATCTATTATTATCATCATCATCATTATTGCTTTAATGAGTTACTAACATTCTCTTCTCAAGATACATAAAAAGCTTGTTCCTAATGTTATCAGTGCTTTGTTCTGTTTGCTGTGTGACTCCTTTGTGGAAGAAAACATATAATAATACTAAAGAGTTCACTCAGATCTGTCTGGGAATATGCGGGAGATATATAAAGGCCGACATGGATCTTAGAATCACACAAACTTAGGTTCTTTTTCTGTTTCACAAATAACTGGCTATACTAGTTAGAATTATACGGTGACCAAAAAAAAAATCCCAAATATCTATAACGACACTATAGAAATATACTGCAGCTAAATTGCACAAAAAGATTTAAGGCCCTACCATTTCATATCTCCACACTCATTGTAGGGTCTCAAGATATTTCTCAATCAGTTGAACATGAAGAAGGCCCACGAGCTTATTAAATATCCTTTTTTTTGGATACACTGATTTATTAGTTTCAGGTATACAAAGTAGTGATTCAGCAATTCCATACATCACCCAGTGCTCATCACAACAGATGCACTCCTTAATCCCCATCACCTACTTAACCCATCCTCCCACCCAGCTCCCCTCTGGTAAGCATCAGTTCTCTAGAATTAAGAGTCTATTTCTTGATTTCACTTTCTCTCTCTTTTCCTTTTGTTCATTTGTTTTGTTTCTTAAATTACATATATGAGTAAAATAAGATGGTATTTGTCTTTCTCTGACTGACTTATTTTGCCTCGTATTATATTCTCTGGCTCCATCCATGTCATAGCAAATAACACAATTTTCTTCTTTTTTGTGGCTAAATAATAGTCCGTCACACACACACACACACACACACACACACACACACACACACACCACCACCACCACCACCTCTTTTTTATCTGTTCATCCATCAATAGATATTTGGAATGCTTCTATAATTTGGCTATTGTAAATAATGTTCCCAAAACATTTTTAGGGTGCATATATCCATTTGAATTACTCTTTTTGTATTTTTGGGTAAATACCCAAGAGTACAATTTCTAGATTGTAGGGTAGTTCTATTTTTAAATTTTTGAGGAACTTCCATACTGTTTCCCATAGTGGTTGTGTCAGTTTGCATTCTCACCAGCAGTACAAGTGAGGTCCTTTTTCTCCACATCCTCTTCAACACCTGTTGTTTCTTGTGTTACTGATTTTAACCATTCTGACAAGTGTGAGGTGTTACCTCATTGTAGTTTTGATATCCTTTATGGTAAGTGATGATGAGTATCTTTTCATGTATCTTGGCTTCCTGAATATCTTCTTTAGAGAAATATCTGTTCATGTCTTCTGCCCTTTTTCTTTTTTTGGTCCATTTTTTTTAATTACACTATTTTTTTTGATGTTGAGTTTTATAATTTCTTTTTAAAAATATTTTATTTATTTATGTGTCAGTGAGAAAGAGCGTGCAAACACAAGCAAGGGGAGAAGCAGGCAGAGGGAGAAGCAGGCTCCCTGCTGAGCAGGAAGCCCGATGCAGGACTTGATCCCAGGACCATGGGATCATGACCTGAGCCAAAGGCAGATGCTTAACTCACCAACCCACTCAGGCATCCCAAGTTTTATAATTTCTTAATAGATTTTAGATCCTAACCCTTTATCAGATATGTCATTTGCAAATATCTTCTCCCATTCTTTAGGGTGCTTTTAGTTTTTTGATGATTTTCTTTGCCATACAGATGATTTTTATTTTATTTTAGATTTTTTTTAAGATTTTATTTATTTATTTGAGAGAGAGAGAGAGAGAGTGAGTGTGAGAGAGCATGAAAGGGGAGAAGGTCAGAGGGAGAAGCAGACTCCCTCAGAGCTGGGAGCCCAATGTGGGACTTGATCACGGGACTCCAGGATCATGACCTGAGCTGAAGACAGTGGCTTAACCAACTGAGCCACCCAGGTGCCCTGATTTTTATTTTTCTGTCATCACAATAGTTTATTTTTGCTTTTGTCTTGCTTGACTCAGAAGACCTATCTAGAGAAATGTTGCTATACCCAATGCCAAAAAAGGTTACTACCTCTGTTCTCTTCTAGGATTTTTATGGTTTCCAGTCTCACGTGTAGGTTTTCAATCCATTTTGAATTTATTTTTGTGTATGGTGTAAGAAAAATAGTAAAGTTTCATTCTTTTGCATGTAATTGCAGTTTTCTCAACAACATTTGATGAAGAGACTGTTATTCTCCCATTAAAATATTCTTTCTTGTTTTGTCAAAGATTAATTGACTATAGAGTTTTGGGTTTATTTTTAGGTTTTCTATTTTGTTCTATTGATCTGTGTATCTATTTCTGTCTATTTTGATTACTACAGCTTTACGATATAATTTGAAGTCTGGAATTGTGATGCTTTCAGCTTTGTTTTTCTTTTTCAAGATGCCTTTGGCTGTTTAGGGTTTTTTTGTGGTTCCACACAGATTTTAGAATTGCTTGTTCTAGTTTTGTAAAAAATGCTGTTGGTTGATAGGAATTGTATTAAATGTGTACCTTGCTTTGGGTAGTGTAAACATTTTAACAAAATTTATGCTTCTAGTCCATGAGCCTGAAATGTCTTTCTGTTAGTTTTTATCTACTTTATTTTCTTTCATCATTTTATAATTTTCAGAGTACAGGCCTTTTACCTCTTTGGTTTTAGGTTATTCCTAGGTATTTTGTCATTTTTGGTGCAATTTTAAATAGGATTATTTTGTTAATACCTTTTTCTGCTGCTTCATTATTGGTATATGGAAATGCAAAAGATTTCTATACATTAATTTTGTAGCCTGCAACTTTACTGAATTTGTTTATCAGTTCTAGCAGTTTTATGATGGAGTCTTTTGGGTTTTCTTTTTGCAGTATTGATAAGGAAAATCTGTGTTCTGAGGTGGCTGACCAGTCAAGCAGGGGAATCCCAGTCCTGGCCCCAGCGCCATTCCATCTTTCCCCTAGCCCCTTTGGCTACAGCTGCAAGATTGGCACAGATATGGAAGTAAAAATTTATAAAATACCCCCTTTGTCTGTACTTGGAGTTCAGATCTTAAGAGATTACTCTCTTCTGGGCCTCCTAGGATGAAATAAATCTCCCATCCTCCAAGGTCTCTGAGTGACGTTTTTTTTGCTTCCCTGACCGGGAAACCCAACTGCTCTGGCCCATTATTGCCACTAGTTTGAGGGTAACAGTGGGCAGTGATGGAATGAGGGATCATAATGGAGAAGGCACAGCCTGCCTAATCTCTGACAATCCCCCACCCGGTCACCTCAGACAGGCCCCACTCTGTTCCCGCAGTACTCAAAGGGGACTTGGTAGGTGAGAACCTGGTTCCAGTGTCGGATTCCGGTAAGGCCTGGGCACTGGGACCAGTCAGACCCGCCTATCAAGGTAGAAGAGGGAGCTTGATTACCTCCCTGAGACTTCCAAGATCTCACAGAGAGGGAAGTCCCTCATGTCAGAGACCCCCAAAAGGGGGTTCAGAAAGGTATTTCTGAAAGGAATTCTATAGGTCAGGGCCTCCCAAGGGGAGAGAAACTGCAATTACTTCTGTGTGAATGCATGAGTAAATATATAGTTTGACCTGATTTGTCAGGTAGACTGATTCTGTGGCTCTATGGTCTTCAGACTATGGAGTCTGAGGGAGTCCCAACCTATTTACATGGTGACCTCATAGGGTGTATGGCAAGCCCTTTGGGGTGTCAGTTCAGGGTTTATACAGACTTGCTGCAGCTAAGAGGCACCCAAGTCTCCTCCAGGAGGGGGGACAGGCAGACATCTGATTGGTCTCTCCTCTGGAGGGGCACACACGTTTTTTCTGTCTCTGCACCACCACACACGGGAACATCACTATGGGGTCAAGGAAAAGTAAACCTATAGTCCTAGACTGTATGATCAAAATTTCAGGAAGAGGTTTTCAAAGGTCTATGGAGTTAAGATGAAGCTTGCCAAATTGAAAATCCTATGTAAGTTAGAATTGCCCACCTTTAGGGGCGCCTGGGTGGCTCAGCTGGTTAAGTGACTGCCTTTGGCTCAGGTCGTGATCCCGGAGACCAGGGATGAGTCCCACATCAGGCTCCCTGCTCGCCGGGAAGCCTGCTTCTTCCTCTCTCACTCCCCCTGCTTGTGTTCCCTCTCTTGCTGTGTTTCTCTCTGTTAAATAAATAAATAAAATTAAAAGAAAAAAAAGAATTGCCCACCTTTAATGTTACATGGCCTTCAGAAGGGATATTGGATGTCCCAACAGTTCTTAAGGTGTGGTAAGTTGTAACAGGAGACCCAAGACACCCTGACCAGTTTCTGTATATTAACTGCTGGCTGGGAATTGCCCAGACCCTCCTCCCTTGGTGTGATTTGTTTGCAATAGGCAGGGACAGGCCAGGTTCTTAATCTCCTCATCCAAGCAGCCCAAAAAGACCAACAGAAGCCCCAGCCTCCACAGATCCTAGCCAGAGATCCCAAGGCTAAATTGATCCTGCCCCCTCTTTATGCATCCCCAAGGCCTTCTACACCTGGCCTCCTCCAATTCCAGACACTCTACCACCATCAGTCTCCCCTGCACTCCAGGACCAGAGGATCCACTTTCTCCAGGACCAGCAGTCAGGCTGAGCACCAGGCCAGGCCAATCACCCTTCAAAGGCTGAACAACAGAAACAAAAACCCAAGAGGCACAATAAAGACAAGATAGTCCAATCCAGCTGTTCCATGATGTATTATTAACCTTTCTCCACCATGACCCCCCCAGCAGGACACATGAGCCTACCTGTTATTCTGGGAAAGGGTTTTCAGAGTGGCCCTGTTGGCAGGTATATAAGGCAGAGAGGCCCCAACCACTGAGCAGGTGGAACCCAGAACTCCCTTGGCCAGGGATCAATAGACCTTTGTAAAGAAAAGGGACAACAAAAGTAAATGTCCCAAACATGGAACATCTCAAAAGTCCAGCCACTACAGGGAAAAATCCCAAAAAGGCACCTCATAGGCCTTGTGGAAATAGACTCAGACTGAGAGTGACCAGTCTTTCTTCTTCTTGGCCCCATAAGCCCACAGTCAAAACAAAAATAGGGGCCAACCAGTGACTTCCATGGTTCACACTGGCGCCGAGTACTCTCTTACCTTCGCAGTGGCCCCTTTCAGCAAAAAGACTGATATCACCCTTAGAGCTACCAGGACACAGGCAATACCATAGCCTTTTTCTGGCTCTTCAGTGTAAATTCGGGATCCACAAAGTCTGACATGAATTCCTTTATCTATCTGAATGCCCTATCCCCCTCCTGAGCCAAGATATACTCTCCAAGCGTGGGGCTTAGATAAACTTTGAGCCCTCTGGGCACACCAGCTTCTGATTAAACCCAGGGCAGAAGGATATGGGGTGTCTGGTACTAGCAATTATCACACCAAGGAAAAGAACAGAGGCTATTATGTGCCCCAGCATGGCCCAATGGTCCTCAGGTTACAGTATGGACTAAAGACAACCCACCTGGACTAGCCCCTATCATTGTTAAACTGATCCCAGGAGCCCAACCCTAGAGGCAAAGGCAAAACTGCCACCGACAAAAAGCTAAGATTGGCATTCAAGACCATCTGGCCAGACTTTTAAAAAAGTAGGTATCCTAATCAAGTGTCAGTCAGCCTGGAATACCCCACTCCTGCCAGTTAAAAAGCCAGGAGGGGTATATCGACCAGTCCAAGACCTGCAGACTATCAAGAAGGTAGCCATCTCCCTGCACCCAGTGGTCCCAAATCTATGCATCCTTCTTCACTATGTAGATGACTTCCTCCTTGCCAGTGACACACAAAAGATTGCACAAAAGGTACAAAGGCCCTCCTACTCCTGTCAGACTCAGGATTCTGAGTCTCATGGAGGAAGGCACAAATCTACCAACAACAAGTCCCTTATCTCAGTTTCCTCCTTACCTAAGAGAATAGAGAACTAGGACCAGAGAAGGGGGAAAAAAAAAAAAGCCATCATTTCCTTGCCACAGCCCCAGATGAAAAGGGCCCTATGAGAATTCCTGGGACTACAGGATTCTGCTGCACCTGGATTCCTGGGTTCTCAGTAATAATAGCAAGACCCCTCTATAAACTCTTGGGAGACTAAATCAAGAATCCCCTGCCTGGACTGAAAAAGCAGAAGCCTCCTTCACAGAGATAAAGGCTTGCCCTGAGATGGGCTCCAGCCCTGGGCTTAACAAATATAGAAAAACCCTTCCATCTCTTTGTACATGAAAAAAAAAAAAAAAAACAGCACTCAGGTACTCACCAAGACTGTTGGGCCCCAACAAGGCCAGTCACATATCTGTAAAAGAGACTGGACTCCGTGGCAGCAGGATGGCTACCATGCCTCAGGGTGCTAGCAGCCACAGTCCTATTCATTAAGGAGGAAAAAGACAAAAACTTAAGATCAAGGTCCCTCATGCAGTTTCAACCCTCATAAACACACAGGGGCACTGCTTCCTTTCCAGCTCTTGGCTAGCACAATAACAAGGGCTCCTCTGTGATAATCCATGGGTCACCCTTAAAACAGTAATGACATTAAATCTAGTGACCTTTATCCCCATGGAAGGCAGGGAACCAGACCACAACTTCTCCAAAGTAACTGATGAAGTCTGCATGAGCCATCCAGACTTACAGGATCAAGCCATAAAGAATCCAGAGCTCACACTGTTCAGCGATAGCAGTGGTTACCTACAAAAGGGTGCCTGGAAAGCGGATTATACAGTGACCGCAACCACTAAAGTCGTAGAGGCTAAGGCGTTACCAGCCAATCAGCTTGCTGTGGTCCCTAACTCTCAGCAGCAGGCTATCCCTCATCCAAGGAGTTGTTCTCTACACGGTCACCCCTTCTGACTGGACTTTCCCCCAGATACTTGCCATTGTTGTTTACTAAGTGACCCCAGGATGTTTTACTGCACTTACTTGTCCACAGGTTTTATCTGCTATGGATCTAGCCACAATGGCTCCCTGTAACTAAGGCCAGAAACCCCACTGTTATTGGCCCTCTGCTGTCTACTCCTAAGCACATTTCACTAAAGTTTTCCTGACCCAAGTCAGTCCTGGTCTTCTGCTACCTGGTGTGTTTTCCTCCTAACTGCCTTTAGCTTACCCAACCAGGTTTATCACTGCTCATATTGCCAAGATCAGACTCCAGTTACTCCCTACTCATTGTCTCCCTGTAAATAATAAAGATGATGCCCTCTAAACCAGGTGTTTAAAGGGGCATCAAAGAGGGAATGATAAGGAAAATCTGTGTTCTGTGGTGGCTGACCAAGCCAGCAGGGGAATCCAAGTTCCAGCCCCAGTCCCAGAGCCATTCTGGCTTTCCGTTAACTCCACTAGCCACAGCTGCATGAGTGGCACAGATATGGAAGTAAAAATATATGAAATACCCCTCTTTGTCTATGCTTGGGGCTCAGACCTTAAGAGATTAATCTCTTCTGGGCCTGCTAGCATGAAATAAATTCTATGATCCTCCAAGGTCTTTGAGTGTCACTTGGTTTTTTTTGGCCAGGATCCAGTCCAGGTTCCATAACAGTAGCATGTCATGTGCAAATAGTGAAAGTTTGACTTCTTTCTTGCCAACTTGGATGTCTTTCATTTCTTTTTGTTGTCTGATTGCTTGGTTAGGGCTTACAGTACTAAGTTGAATAAAAGTGATGAGAGTAGACATTCTTATCTTATTCCTTACTGTTGAGGAAAAGCTTTCAGGTTTTTCCCATTAAAACTGATCTTAGCTATGGGTTTTTCATATATGACTTTTATTATGTTGAGGTGTGTTCCCTGAAAACCTACTTGATTGAGGGTTTTTATCATGAATAGGTGTTGTACTTTGTGAAATGCTTTTTCTGTCTATTGAAATGATTATGGTTCTTATATTTCCTCTTACTGATTTGATGTACCACATTGATTGATTTGCAAATATTCACCCTTACAACCCAGGAATAAATTATACTTGATCATGGTGAATGATTTCTTAATGTATCTTTTAATTCAGCTTGCTAATAATTAGTGAGGATTTTTGTTCATCAGGGATTTTGGCCTGTAATTCTCTTTTTTTAGTGGTGCCTTTATCTGGTTTTGGTATCAGGGTAATTCTGACCTCATAGAATGGATTCGGAAGTTTTCCTTCCTTTTCTACTTTTTGGAAAAGTATGAGAGGCATAGGTATTTACTTTTCCTTAAATATTTGGTAGAATTCTTCCATGAAGCTATCTAGTTGTAGACTTTTATTTTGGGGAGTTTTTTGATAACTGATTCAATCTCCTTGCTGGTTATTAGTCAGTTCAAATTTGCTGTTTCATCCTGCTTCATTTTTGGCCATTCATGTGTTTCTAGGAATTTATCCATTTCTTTTATATTGTTAACTTGTTGGCATATAGTTTTTCATAATATTCTCTTATATTCATATTTCTGTAGTGTTGGTTGTTATTTCTCTCCTCTTATTTTTGATTTTATTTATTTGAGTCTTTTCTCTTTTTTTCTTGACAAGAGGTTTATCAATTTTATTGATCTTTTCAAAGAACCAGCTCCTGGTTTCATTGACTGTTCTGTTGCTTTTTAGTTTCAATGCCATTTATTTCTGCTCTAAGTTTTTTTTATTTTCTTTTATCTGCTGGTGTGGGTTTTGTTTGTTATTCTTTTTTAGCTCCTTTAGATGTAAGGTTCAGTTGTTTGATATTTTTCTTGCTTCTTGAAGTAGACTGTATTGCTATAAACTTCCTTCTTAGAACCACTTTTGCTGTATCTCAAAAGTTTAGGACCATTGTGTTTTCATTTTCATTTGTGTCCATACACTTTTCTATTTTATCTTTTATTTCTTTGTTAATCCATTCATTGTTTAGTAGCATGTTATTTAACCTCCATATATAAATGGTCTTTCCAGATTTTTTCTTGTGGTTGACTTCTAGTTTCATAGCATTGTGGTCAGAAAAGTTGCCTGGTATGACTTCAATCTTTTTAAATATATTGAGGCTTGTTTGTGGGCTAATATGTGATCTATTTTGGAATATGTTCCTTGTGCATTTAAAAAGATTGTTCTGCTCTTTTAGGATGGAATGCTTTGAATACATCTATTAAATTCATCTATTCCAATATGTCATTCAAAGTCATTGTTTCCTCGTTGATTTTCTGGTTAGTGATCTGGCTTTTGATGTAAGTGGAGTGTTAAAATCCCCTATTATTATTGGATTATTATCAATTATTTCCTTTTTTTTTCTAAAGATTTTTTATTTATTTGACAGAAAGACACAGTGAGAGAGGGAACATAAGCAGGGAGAAGCAGACCCTTGTCGAGCAGGGAGCCAATGCAGGGCTCAATCCCAGAACCCTGGGATTGTGACGTGAGCTGAAAGCAGATGCTTAAGGACTGAGCCACCCAGGCGCGCCTCCTTTTTTTGTTGTAAACTGTTTTATGCATTTGGTTGCTCCTATGTTGGGTGTATAAATATTTACAACTATTACATCTTCTTGTTGGATTATCCCTTTATGATTATATAGTTTTCTCCTTTGTCTCTTGTTGCAGGCTTTAAATTCATTTGTTCAATGTAACTATTGCTACTCTAGCTTTCTATTAACAGCATGCTAGATGCATGATAGATCTTTCTCCATCCCTTACTTTCAGTGTAGGTATCTTTAGGACTAAAATGAGTTTCTTGAAGCATATAGATGGGTCTTATTTTTTTTTATCCATTCTGTCACTTATGTCTTTGGAGCATTTAGTCTGCTTACATTAAAAGTGATTATTGATAGATATGTATTTATTGCCATTTTATTACTTGTTTTGTGGTTATTACTGAAGATTTTCTCTGGCGCTTTGTTGCCTTTCTCTCTTTCATGGTTTGCTATTATCTTTAGTGATATATTTGGCTTACTTTCTCTGTATTATTTGTATATTATTTGTATATTCATTAGTGATTTTTGTTATATGGTTACCATTAGGTTTGTATTTAACCTCTTCTACATATAGCAAGCAATCTCTATTAAGTGGATGATTGCTTAACTTTAAAGCATTCTTTACTCCTCTCCTTCCTACATTTTAGATGTATGTTTTTAGATTTTACATCCTATTATTTTGTGAACTCCTTGGTTGTTTTGTACAGATATATTCATTTTTACTGCTTTTCTGTTGTTTCCTAACTTCATACTATCACTTTTGCTCTCTCCTTTCCACTCAAAGAGTCCTCTTTAATGTTTCTTGCAGGGCTGGTTTGGTGGTCATGAACTCCTAGTTTTTGTTTGGATGGGAAATTATCTTTGTGTTATGTTGATAGCCTTGGATGGAGTAGTCTTGGCTACAGATTCTTCTCACTCAGCACTTCGATTATATCATGCCACTTTCTCCTGGCTTGGAAAGTTTCTACTGAAAAGTCTGCTGATGCCCTTATGGGGTTGCTCTTGTATGTTACTATCTTCTTTTGTCTGCTGCTTTTAATTTTTTTTTTTTCCCTTGGGCTCCTGGGTGGCTCAGTGAGTTAAGCCTCTGAGATCAAGTCATAATCTCTGGGTCCTGGGATCGAGGCCCGCATCAGGCTCTCTGCCTGCCTCTCTACTTACTTGTGATCTCTCTCTCTGTCAAATAAATAAATAAAATCTTTCATTTTTTTTCTTTATCACTATATATTGCCATTTTAATTACAATTTATCTTGGTGTGGATCTACTTTCATTGATTTTATTAGAGGTTTTCTGTGCCTCCTGGATTTGGATGTCTGCTTTCTTTTCCAGATAAGGAAAGTTTTCAGCCATTATTTCTTCACAAAAATTTTTTGTCCAACTTTCTCTCTTCTTCTTCTTCTGGGATTTCTATAAAGCAAATGTTATTACATTTGATGGAGTCACCGACTTCCCTATGTTCTCCTTTTGCATAATGTTTTTTTTTTCTTTTTTTGTTCAGCTTGATTACTGTTACTCCTCTTCTTTCATCATTATTTCATCATTATTTCTGTCATTATTTCATTATTATTTCCATCATTATTTCGTCCCTCTGCTTCTTATAGCCTGCCGTTCATTTCATCAAGTGTGTTTCTTATTTTGTTTATAGAGCCCTTTATCTATCCTTTGTTATTTCTTATCTCTGTGATAGGGGTCTCACTGATGCCTTCCATTCTTTTTACAAGTCCCATATCATCCTTATGATAATTGCTTTATTTTTTTTAAAGATTTTATTTATTTGACAGAGAGAAACACAGCCAGAGAAGGAACACAAGCAGGGGGAGTGAGAGAGGGAGAAGCAGGCTTCCCGCCGAGCAGGGAGCCCGATGTGGGACTCAATCCCGGGTCTCCGGAATCATGACCTGAGCCGAAGGCAGTCTCCCAACCAACTGAGCCACCCAGGCGCCCCGATAATTGCTTTAAATACTCCATCAGACATGTTATTTTTCTTCCTTTCAGTTAGATCTCTGGCTATGGCCTTGTCTTTTTCATTCATTTGGGACAAATTTCTCTGTCATTCTCTTAAAGTCTCTTTGCCTTTTTCTGTGTGTCAATAAAATCAGCTACATCTCTTGTTCTTGATAGTAATGGCCTTATGAAAAAGAGATACTGTAGTGTTCTGCCATGTAGTATCCTCTGTTCCCCAGAGCCAGGCCCTTTTCCTTTAGGCCAGTCATCTGCAGAGGCTCTTTTTCCTGCTGTGTGCATGTTTTGGTACCTGGCAAGAATGTGGCCCATTTAACTAGTTGTACTCTGGTCTGCTTGTAAAATGATACTTGTCATAACCACTGCTGGAACTCTCTGATGGAGGCTATATAAAACTCCCCAGTTGGGAGATGCAGTGGGAGTAGGAGCTTGGTCAGGTCTCCTGAGGAAGGAGGTCCTCTGTGCTGGGACTGAGGCAAGGAAGACTGGGAAGGTGGTTCCACCAGAGCATGGGGAGTGAAGCTAGGCATAAGCAATTTAGGTAGTGAGTATAGGCCCTGTGCTGAGGGGTGGGGGAGGGAATTGGTGCCTGCCAGTTCCTTTGTTCCTGAAGTGATCTCTCTGTGAATGCTGTGTCTCTGGAATACACTATTACATGTGTAAATAACTTCTTTGTGCACCAGGAGCTCCTCAGATCACTGATTCCAGGCTGTGTGGCTGCAGGTTGTTTGCCTATCCTTTCTCAAAAAATAGCACAATGTCCTCCAGTCTCTATCCCTGCCATACCTGTTGACCTTCAGAACTCCTGGCTTTAAGCCCTGTTAGTTGCCAGAAGTCATAAAATTCAGCTGCTTTCATTTTCCATGTCACTTGCTATGGGCTTTCCTTTTCCCCTGTGCACTTGCCTGTGTGTTAGTCCATCTCTTTCTCTTCTCCACAACTGCAGCCCCCTCTCTACCACAGCAGCCATGATTCATTTCTTTCACAAACCCTATTTGTGCACTTTCTACCTTCTTGAACTTCCTACCTACATTTTCTCTACCTTTAGTTGTGGAGTTGTTTTGCCAGTCTTCAAGTCAATTTCTGGAGTATGATGGTAGGATGGAGTAGGATGATTTGATTCATGGGACAAGGTGAACCCAGAGTCCTTCTGCTCTGCCACCATCTTCCAACCCGACCCATTTATTAAATATCTTGACCTAGAAGTAATATAGTTACCTCATTCACTGGCAAAATCACTCAACATACCTACCTTCATAAAAAAGGGAGCTAAGAAATAAAATCCCTGGTTGTAAAGCTTCTTCCTATCTTCAGTGATACATTTTACTTCGTATCTTCAGTGATACATTTTGAAAAAGGGAGTACAGATTTTTTTTGTCATGTTCAGGCATCTTAACAAGCTAACTGTATGACATGAAAAACATGAATTTCTATACTTATGATTCCTCACAGAAAAAAGAAAAATAAGATTGGTAATGAGATTAAATGAGATAAGGTACATAAAATATTTGACGTATGGTCAGGCATAATATGAGTTCTCAATATATGGTGCATGCTATAATCATTTTCATCATCATGTGCTCTGTGCTCCATATACATAAGATGATCACCTACTCCTCCCTCTCTTTAGTACAATGTTATAATATTTTTATCCTATTTATTATAAACAGTGAGTAAATCTCATAATTTTATAAAGTTATAACTATCTGTGTCCTTCTTTTATGAGCATTCTTTCCTACAGGCTTAGTAATACCAACTGTTTTCTTTTTATGGCTAAGGGAATGGGCCTTTTTGGTCAATAACTACACAGCTTTAGATAGGACATATGATATCCAAAGGTGTGCCCTCTGGGCTTGCATAGGTCATGGCCAGACCATTCTCAATGCTGATGACTCTTGGTGCATTGGAAAATCTATGCCAGTTAGAATATAAGGACTGCTTTGTAGCATCAAATTGATTAAGACTTTCATTAAAGTTTTCTTTATTCTGGGTTCTAAAATATATGCCTGTTATTAACACTGTGTTACATTGATTATGTTGAATTTATCTTCATATCTGTAAACTAATAGCATCTTTTGGTTTTCATATGGAAGTTTTAAAATGCTGGAGCAAATCATCAGATCGTTTCTGTTATTAGAACTCTATCCATAAATACTTCTAAAACATTAGACAAAAGAGTGACTTGAGTTGAATATTCTGATCACAATATCAAAAGTAAATAGTAAGTTTTAATCACTTTACACTCTCATTATAGTTCCTATCATAACAACTATTTTCTCAGTTTTTAATGGAAGAACAAACAAGCAACAATTTAATGCCAATTGTCATAGTCTCTTAAAGATTGCATTGTCACATTAGCTTAATTTCAAATCAAAGTAGAAATATTAGTGCTAGGCAGCTATTTATCTTGAGTTATTAACATTTCTCAGTTATTAAAATCTAGTTACTTCTTTTATGTTTCAATGATTGAAATATAAACAAGAAATAGAAGGAAATGTCAAGTGTATCTCATTCTGATTAGTAGTATAATTGTAAAGTTCTTTAATCTTGCTACATAAACAGTTATTTTAGCTTTTACATCTTAAAAGGCTTCAACATTTTTAAGGGCAAGATTGGCAGGAACAAACTATTTGGGGTACAGGAAAAGGAAGTAGAAAGCTGAGGTATTATAAACATTAAAGATAAAGAGTGTGGCCTTCCGTAAATAAATGTGATATAATATAAAAGGTAAAGGACTTTGGGTAAGGGAATCTAATTCCTCGGACTGACTTTTCCTACCAGTGAAGGTATGTGAATTCCTGAGTAAAAAATTTATAATTTGGAGGTCTCAGTTTTCTTACCTTCCAAATGGAGACAAAAATTATCCCCATGCTTTATAATTAGTATTTGATTTAAAAATTGAATAAGAAAAAAGGCTGCCATTGAAATCAATAAACACCCAGTTAATCAAAAACTTAATAACTATACTCCCTTGCCTCTATGGCTATGTGTGGTCCTGTGACTAAGTTTTCGCTAACAAAATGTGAGAGAAAATGCTGTGTGTAAATGCTTGGATACATCCTTTGAGCCTGCTTCGAACTTTAGTGTGTATCATCATCACTTGAAGGGCTTGTTAAAAAATAATAATAATAAAAAAAATAAAAAAAAATAAACAACAGTTGGGTGCTTGAATGGCTCAAGCTCTTGATTTTGGCTCAGGTCATGATCTCAGGGTCCTGAGATTGAACACCCTCTCAATCTCTGCTCAGCAGAGAGTCTGCTTGAGATTTTCTCCCTCTTCATCTCTCTTTGCCCCTCTACCTGCTCACACACTCATTCTCATTCTTTCCCTCACAAATAAATAAATCTTAAAACAACAACAACAAAAAACAACAACAACAACAACAACAAAAATCTGGGCTCTATGCTGGGCTCTATCTCAGAGTTACAGATTGAGTAAGTCTGGAGTGGAGCTTGAGATTTTATATTTCTAGATCAGGGGTCCCTCCCCTCCCAGCCCCAGTGATCGCTTTCTCCCCCAAACCATGTCTCTGTGTGGCCTTCTTCCTCATCTTCCTCAATGTGGCCTCTTTTCTCCCTTTAGATATGGAGTTTCTTCTCAGTCCACAGGTCGATTTCTTGGGTATTCACAATGATTTGATAGTTATCTAGTTGTGTCTGAGGCATCGATGAGATGAGCCTAGGGTCTTCCTACTATGCCACCAACTTAGCTCCCCTATTGAGAATTTGCATTTCTAATGAGCTGCTAGGTCATGCTGGTGCTGCTAGTTCAAGAGCTACACTTTCTGAACTTCTGCCTTCTTGTCCTTTCTTCTACTGTAATGCTTAGAACATGAATGTGATGGCTAGTGCTGCATCTGCATCCATGAACTTGAGGGTCTCATCCTCAGTCTTTCACCCACACACTTGTGTACATCATAGAATTTTAAGCCTAGTACCTGTTCCAAAACTAAGGACTGAGGACCCAATATGAAATTCATATTTCATATTGTGATTAAGTGATTATCTTTGAGCTGGTGTAATGGGTTTTGATTGAATTTCTGATATTTCTAACTTTGGCTTAATAAAATAATTTTATAGATATCTGATTATATGGAGGAAAATGTATTTGTAAAATATGTGTTTGGGTGTGTATATTTACCCTAAGGAGATACAAATATATTCTTGTACTTGAATATTGAATTTTTGTAGCAAAGCTATATTCAAGTCATTTAAAAGTATGTTATTGTATACATATATTTTAAACCTATGAGCATTTCATAGCAGTACATAAACATGTTCAAGGGTAATGATTAATAATGAGATTTAGTGACTTTGTAAGTGTTGGGAATGCTTGACCTTTAACCTCATGCCTTATGATTTTCTAAACCACTGAATATAACTCAAAAGGAGACTGTAATCTGTCATGGGTTATGCTGACCAAGGCATATTCTCAGCGAGACATGTAAGAATAGACAGTATATTCAGGATTTTTAATTGCTAAAATCACTGGTAAGCTCTGTCTTTTTTGCACACTCTTACAATTCTTAAGATATAATAATCAAGAGTGGTTTTAATGATAAAAATGTCTATTTTAATTGAAAACTTAAGGCCAGAAACTAGTACTTAATTCAATATAAGGAATATAGAGTAAACTTCTACTTTTTTATGCAAATTTAGACCTATATTGATAAAAAGAAACAAGTCAAATAAAACTTTTATCATCTATTTACCAACTTTTAAAATTATAAATAACTCAAGGTAAAATTCCCATATTTTCTAGTATTTTTCTTCATTGTAGTTCCCTGGAAATATGTCCAATCATAAATAATCACTTAAATGAAAATTCAAATACCAACAGGAAAAAATCCAACTTTCAGACATTTCACTAATGTTTCTCATTAAAGCAGTTATAGTCTGATATAATGAGAACAAAGAGAAAAAAGAGAAAATATATTTTAAGAAGCTATTAAGAATTCTTTTTTTAAAAAGATTTTATTTATTCGACAGAGAGAAACACAGCCAGAGAGGAAACACAAGCAGGGGGAATGAGAGACGGAGAAGCAGGTTTCCCACTGAGCAGGGAGCCCAATGCGGGTCTCGGTCCTGGGTCTCTGGGATCATGACTTGAGCTGAAGGCAGTCACTTAACCAACTGAGCCACCCAGGCACCCCGAAACTATAAGAATTCTTTACAATATATATATATTGTCTATTCAAAGTTATATATGTGTTTTATGAAGAATTAGGTGATTTATAAAATTAACATCTAAATAGAGATGCCTGGCTGGCTCAGTCCCTTAAGCATTGGAGTCTTGATTTCAGCTCAGGTCATGATCTGAAGGTCAGATCAAACCCCTTGTGCGTAGCCTCAGTGCTCCACAGGGAGTCTCCTTGAGAATTTTCTCTCTCCCTTTCCCTTGCCCCTCCCCCAACTCATGTGCACATGCTGTTTCTCAAATTAATAAATAAATATTATAAAAGAATAATATATAAATAAATACATGACAAAGGGAAATCAAACTATATAAAAAGAAAATTACAAAGAAAATGTAAGCTTTTAAAAAATTATATAAAGAATAATTTAAATGACTTGATGGTTCACATCAAGATTGACATCATTGCTATATTTGTTCCTTGGTAGTCAAAGTGAACAACTCATAATCAGTTACATAATTGTCATTCCTCTTCTTTCTGGAGGAAGGAGATATACAACCATTTAACAAAAAAAAAGAAGGAGAAGAAGAAGGAGGAGGAGGAGGAGGAGGAAAGAAAAGCTCTGAATTAAAAGCTTTGGATTTGAAAACTGGAAAAAAAAAACTGTGAATGTTAAAATGTTACTGTGTCTGAGTGACCATTTCAATATAGATAAAATCACTTTGCTTCCTTTTTTGTAATGAAATTACCAGGTGACACTTCTAATATATTACTTTATAAAATAGTTATTTGATTAAAATTTACATCTTTATTGCCACACTGGAAGATCCTAAGTTCTCATATGAGAAGCATGTCTCATATTTTGTAACATATATTTTAAAGGTCAAATACGTGTTTAAAATAGGTAGATGTTTTTTAGTAACTGGATGAATTATCAAAGTTTATGCTAAGAAATATTTTAATCATATGTCAGATAAACAAGAAAAATGTATACAGCTAATATATCTAAAATAAAATTTCAGTGTAGGCAGTGGTTATTAAATTTGATTTGTGGATGTGACGGATATCATTAAAGATGCCACATTTCCCTTCCTGTCAAATTAAAAATTTTCAATAAGCGTAAAATAAATCTTAAGTTTAATAATTTGAATTTGGATAACTTATATGAAATATTAACAATGTATTTAGGAATTTTCCAAGTGCTTTATACATAGAAACTGGCATACTTCTCACAAAAACCTTTTGAGATGGCATCATTACTGTCCTCATTTGGTGGATATGGTCACTGATGTACAGAAATATCAAGTTTACATAGCTAACAAGTACCAGGGCCAAGGATTGAATTAAGTCTGATTCCAGGGTGTATCCTATAATAAAGCTTTATTCCAGACCTCTAAAGCATTTAAATAATTCACATTATTTTTGTATTTGTTTCAAATTATTTGGATGTTATTCAATATCTAGGACTGTTGAAAGTTACAAACTTAAATTGCTGACTTAATTTTTGATTTGTAAGATTACTTAAATCTTCCTGCTTTTTTACATTACTTTTCTTATGCATTACACCTAGTTAGGAAACAATAATTTATGGAAGAAACAAAATAATTCCAGGAAAAGTATGGCAAGATAAATTAAAACAGGTATCTGAGTAGATTTTAAACATGAATCCGTTCATGTCATATGATTATGGTGTATTATGTGAAATGTCTTTGCTTAAGTTATGATGAAAAAGTAGTTGGGCCTCTTAAGATTCTAGAGTCTCTTATGATAAGAGGTCAGTAAGATGGGAAAAGATATTACTTTTGCTATGTATCTACAAAAGGAATGGGTTATCTGGAACACCATGGAAGCTACATCATAATTTATAATAGTAAAATGTACTATATTAATCAAGAAAATAGAGCTATAATAGTTATGCTGCTCTGTCCACCATTGATAAATGCATTTGCTGCTGTTTGACAATTGCTAACAAATTTGTGGATTCTGCTATCAGCATTATTATCTGAGTGTGGTTCTATTATATTCTCATTAACATAATGATAAAATTAACATTAAGAAAACACTTTCAGTAAGAATTTATGAGATTCTGTGCAATTAAGCATGTAACAATATGGACAGAAAATTTGCAGAAGGCTATATAATAATAATTTTTTTTTTTTTTTAATATTTGTAGAAGTAGGCAGTGACCTGAGACTTTAGACTGTTGATTGCTGGCTTGTTGATATGTTAATGTGAAATAATTATTCCAGTGAATTGAAGCTGAAAGTCAACATGTATATTCATTAATTTAGTTTAAGCTTCCTTATTGTTAATCACAGTTGGGCAATCTATTTTCAGCAGACTGATCCACAACTTTCCCATCATGCTTTGCCAACCATAAAATTTAAACATTCTTTCCTGTCAACTTTATAATTTCTAACTAAGAAATGATTTTTTAATCATTTAAAATGTTAAATACTTGTTTGTCTTTAAGAACCGATTTTTGTCAGAAATCTGTTTAATATTGCATGTAATTTGTGTTTTGGTATTCACAAATACTTTCAAATTTTTTTCTGTAAGGATGTTAATTTATTGAAGTATTAGAAATTTCCTAAGAAGTATCTCTTACCAGTCAGATAGTGTATTATGTCAGAAACAATACCATATGTTCATCTAATTCTTTTTTTTTTCCTCTTTGCCACCCATCTGGATGAAATATTCCAGCATTCCTTATAGCTGGGTGGTGTCATGTAATTTTTCTGGCCACTAAGAAAATTAAAGTAGTTTATACAGTTCCAGGCCTGGCCCATTAAGTGGCTTTCCATATTATCTGCCAAGCTCTCTCTCATCTTTATTTCACATCCTAATGACAAAAATCCAGTGAAGAATTCCATGACACCAAGAGTATGCAAAAGCACAAAATGCAGGCAGCTTAGATCCTTGCATGGTCATATGGAACAGAGAATCCCTCTACCAATTACATTGATCTGTGAAGTGACTGAGACATAAACCTTTAGGCTTACCAAAGTAATTGGTATAAGAAATGAGTAGAAAATTCACCATCCTTATTATTTTTAAATCTACCAAACTGCCTTGCTCATTCTAGGTACTCAAAAGTTGAATGAATGGATGAGTTAATTAAAACAGTAGTCTCATATCACACTGCTTTTCAAGGTTCTGTATATATTAATACTATATTGTATATATGTGAATATTGACAACTATTTTACAATTTCATTGAGATGTATTTTATATGTTTGTGGCTGCGGGCGGGTGTGGAATCTGCCCAAAGATCCAAGAAGTCAATAATAATAAGAGCTTTCACAATTTCATCTGGCTTTCTCAAACTGGTTTTCTACCTGGGGTCCCTGCACCCATTCTTATTTTCTTCTATACTCAAGTGATCTTCAATGATACTGTCTGTCTGTGTTTTATTCCACTTTCCTCATTTGACTCCTTTGCTCAAAACAATATGTTGTTTTCCCATTATCCACTGGATCAAGTCTGTAATTCTCTACTTTTACTAAAATCCTTACATAAATTAAGCCTGTTTTCTCTCCTACCCCCATGAGGTTAGTTCTTTGTAATTGGCTGAACCTCGTATCTGTTTCCTGTACTAGTTGTCCTAACCCTATTTGTATGATTTTGATTTTGCCATTTTTACTCAGGAATGCTCATCTCCAATCTTATCAATCTTATTTCCATATAGTCCATGTGGATTTCCCTTATTCTGACAGATTATGAAGGCTGAATTTCTATAGACAGTAAACAGAGTCTATACATTATTTAGCATTTAATTCATTTAATGAATGTTATCTTTTAGTAGTCCTCATTGTTTTTCTCTATTTTATTCTCTCAAGTAGATCGTAAGTTCTTTCAGCCTAGGGATCTCATTTTACTTGTTAACAGTTAGTCCTTTTAAAGTGAATTATGTATTGTATATTGTAAACTTTTTTTTCATTTTAAGGCTTCAGTTCTCAGATTTTCAAATCAAACTACATGACACTTTTTAAGCTCCAGAACTGTTATTGTTCATGAGAGACCTAAGTTTTCCTCACTAAGTTTGGCCTCATTCAGAACATAGCAGGATACCTTTTCTTATCTCTGAAACCTTTATAATTCTAGCTGGTACTTCTCATATCATGTGGTGCAAACCTAGGTAAATTGCATGCTAGGTAAAAGCTGTCATGGTGTTTCCCACAACAGGAAGTAGTAGGAAAGGAGTGTTAGTGAAAAGTCAGTAGTGAGCTCAGTAGGAAATGAAACACATGAAAACAATATGCTTGTTATTATCAATAGTTAAAACCAAGTAGATAGCAAGTGTTCCCATTTAAAATCAATCAATGAATACCAAAATAAGCTTAGTCAGCATGAACCATTGATATTTGCAGATTTGGTTCATTCTAACTCTAGTATAGGATTGGACAGGAAACAACAATGAAGGAGCTTCAGAAAATGGCACAACTTCATTGCATTTATAGACATATAAAAATATGGCCATAATGCCAAGAAAGAAAGGCAGTGCATAGGAAAAAAACACAATGCTTAGACCAAAACATATGTATGATGCTACATTATATAACACTGTAGAATTATAAGATCTAAGAGTTAAAAGGAGTCTTTTTCAATAAGCTTCCCCGCTCACCCCATATAACTCTGACAAAAATCACTGCTTGAGAGGATACAAGCAGAGAATTTATCATCTTTTAAGGTAACCTATTCCACTTCTAAATAGTTTTCTTCCACAAGCTCTCCCAAGAATGGGTGGACAAGGTAAAGATTAACAAATTAATGAATTTCTGATACTGCTCTTATCTTGTTTGGGATTTCACTTCTTCAAATACTCTTGGTTTTTTCTGGAAATTTCTAAGGATTCACATGAATGTGCTCTGAGAACTCTTTTGTATTAGCAATGTTGTAGTCAACACTTTCCTTGGTCGCTGTGGCTTCTAGTGCTGATGTCCAAGGCTTTGATGAATACCCAATATAGGAGTCTTCCACAGCAATTGTAACAATCCTAGGGCTGAGCATAGGGCAACCAGGATGACAGATGACAGGTCAATACTCAACCACCACTTTGTCTGGGTACAGTAATTATACGGAAGTGTAACTGTTGATTTATTGTCAAGCTTTTCTTATTGAAGTATGAGATGACTGAGATCAAGAAATATGATTTATTTGATTTAGTTCACAAATATTTGTTGAAGCTTCTGTCCTCAGCCAATATTAGTCAATATTCACTTCACTTTGGGTGAGTTCTTTCTCCAGAGAAGGCTGCCTGTAAATGTAGCTCTTGCAGTTTAGCTTTTTGTAGACATGCATGGCTCAAATTTAGGGTGAAGGCTGTTTAGGATTAAGATGGAAGGTAGATTCAGGAGGTTAGTTTTGGTGTTAAATAAGACCATTTCCAATGGGCCTAGTTCAGTGCAGTGGAGCTAAAGAGAATAAAAATTTTACTCTTATAGGGAAAGAATAATGGTATTAGGGTCTCAAATATATAGCTTCATTAACACTTTCAAGTTTAATTTTAAGAAAGCTTGGAAAAATCATTGTCAGTAATGTTAATATTTGTAGTTAAAAAAGTGAAGATGCTAGGAGCTATTACTTTTTCAGCTTTTGTAAAGTACAGAGATTTGCATGTGTGTGTGCCCAGAGAAGGAGGCTAGGCACAAATGATAATCAAAGATTTGAAGATGGGGATGTTAAGAAGATGTGCAGCATTCATTTATTCATTAACTGCAGAATATTTCTTGAGCAGAGGCAAGGTATTGCAACAGATGCCAACAATAGTAAACTGGATGGACAAATGCTCCTGGCCTTATAAAGCATCTGGTCTAATGGCGGACAAAAAGTTATAAGTATTTCAATCATTAATGACAGTTCCAACAAGTACAAACGTGCTCATATGTTAACCTAACAGTTTCAATCAAAACAATCTTTGGCACTGGAAGGGCTGGTGTATATGGGAGGCATCATGTTGAGAAACATATTTTAGATCAATAGAAAATGAAATTTTAGGATACGTTAAGGAACAATGAAATATTATTCATTCTATTTCTTACTTCTTGAGGAAATGAAAAGGCAAACTAACCTTATTTTAATCCTTACCTATATGAGATAGATATTCTACATATTTATTATATTTTCAGTTAACACTATTCAGTGAGAAGGTGGAATCACCTTCATACATAGGGATTAAAGTGAATAAAATATTTGGAGGAGGGGATGGGTTATGGGCACAGATTACTTAGACATACCAATGGTACTACCTCCATGATAGTAATTTGCCACTTACACAACTGTCTCTTAGGAGAAATGTCAGATAACAGCCCACAGTTATACAGCTAAATGACAGCCAGAAATCAAACCAACTCTATATGATTGTTATGTCCAATTCACTTTCTTCTAAAAAATTTTTCCATGTTAAACCACATTGTTCCAGATTTTACTCATTACTATTGTTGATTTAAATTATAAGCCCAGAAATATTAGATTACCAATGTAAGTCCTTCATTTTACACAAGAGGAAATTGGAATTCAGAGAGGTAATGTGACATGATCTGAATCTTACTAAGATTAGACCAGAGTTGTCATAATTTGTAGGAATATATGATCACAGTGTATATTTATATTCAAATAGTTTGCACGATAGTAAGACAATAACATTTTTCCTGGAAATTTGATTATTGGGGATTCTTTAGAGAACCATTTGGAGAGAGCTTTACATAGAAAAATGATACCATCTAGTGTGCTTCTGTAACTATTAGTGGAAACTACCCCAGATTCAGGCATGGATTAAAGACTCTGAATTATACACCTAGAGATTTTCATCATGTACAGACATAGAGGTTATGTACAGCAACAGTGATAATCTACTTATCAATGTAGAATTTTCATGTGAGAAAATTTAATTTTTGTTCATGAATTTCTTCTTTGCATGTTATAAAATACATCCTTTGAATTAAGTTTTTAGGATCTATTATTGCAGTGTTCATTTGTTTTAAGTGAATTTTTTAAGAATTGTATTTGACATGTACCTAGCTAAGTACTTGTTTTCAGCTTTTAGCATAATAAGCAATATGTGCTATCATAGCTTCAATTTTCCTGCCAAGTAGAGAGTGACAGCTGTGTGGCAATATGTAATGCATATTTTCATCTACAGATAAATTGGAAGGAAGGAAAAACAGCTTCTGGGTGGGCAGGTCACCATCATTTAAATGAATCATTAAAATTATATTTTTCCCTAGAAACAAAAATGTAATTGCTTTTCTGGTTAGATGCACACTGAAAAAGCTTATTTATATTATTGTAACATATTTTCTTGCAATTTACAACTTTCCCAAGATCCTTTGAATTTTTTTGTTTTGGTTATTCTTTTTCATTCAAGAAATATGGACTTATTTCTTAGTAAAGCTTCATGATATTTGTCCAAATCTATCCCTGAAGGACAGAATTGCTCAATACATAGCACTATAAGTTCTTCCACATTTATCTGATTGGCAAGTGAGAGAATTTAAGCTCTAACCAGACTGCCACTTAAGGAAGATTCTCATGCTCATCACCCCAGATTCAGTATTTTAAATATGCTATATTTTAACTTAGTTTCACAGTAAAATAAGAAATATCATTTATTTATTCCTTGTTTCCATTTTGTAATTTTATATTTTGTCAATAATTGTAATACCCTTACCTGTCTCCAAGAAGACATTAGACTGCCATAACTATATTTCCACACCGCATTTTTAAAATTCCCTCACCAACATTTCACCTTACAATATGTGATTTTTAAATATATGGTATTCATTTGATGATTTGCATGAGTAACAAACAATAAAAAAATTGTAATCTCTATATTTTCACACTCTTGTGTGAAAGTGATTTTTTTGTTGTTATTCTATGTGTTGGCATGTCTTTATTTTAACATTTATAAAAGATTAGCTTAGGATAATAATTTATGTGAAAGTTTTTGCTTACAGAAACAACACAACTATTCATGAGTTCTTTGATACTGAGTAAATTTAGTTCCCCTTTGGACTTGGATGATGTCATTTACAAATTAAAGAGTATTAGAGAAATAAGTCGGTCATCTTTGGTAATCATTTCTACAATATTTAGCCCTATCAGAGTAATCACATTTGGGGACACTAATCAGATTTGGGGACTTTAGAGAGGAGGAGAAAAGCTAAGTGTTCTTCCTCCAGCTTATTTAAGATTTGAGAATTGTATTGGTTCAAAGTTGATAATAGTTTCCGTCATCCTTTAAGTGCATAAAGAAGTGAACTTTGTGTGTGAAGCTTGGTCAATGTAGTCTTTTTTTTTTTAATTTAATTTAATTTTTTCAGTGTTCCAAGATTCATTATTAATCAGCGTAATCTTAGCTGAAACAGTACACCATAGGGAAGTTTCTCCTAGCCTAGTCTGATACTTTACTAAACATTTGAGAACTTTCTTTGTCTAAGCAATATTTCCTAGTGCTTTATTCAGAAGGTTCAGTGATGGATCTGTGTCTCTTTTATATGGACTTCTTAATGCATGTTCCTTTCCTTTTTCCCCCTTGTCTTAAGGTTTTTCCATAATGCTAATACTGCTGTCTGCCCAAACCATCATTACAAATAACTGACAGGACAGCCTTTATATTTCCTTAGTGATTCACATGAAAATCATTATTTTTCTCTACATCCAGTCATATTTGTGAACCTCAGAGTTCAACATCCTCGCTTACTGTCTTTGTACCTCTAACATGCTTCACTTGCTTTTAGTTACTCATTACAGAACAACTATCAGTTGGAGTCTCCACTATGTGTCAAGTCCTTATCTCACCTACTTTGGCGTCCCTTAGGTTCAGCAGTATCATGTAGATACTGATTATCCAGAATGGTTATATTTCTACATTATTATGTTCTGAAAATTACCTGTATAAACCACTTCTTTGAATATTAATGACCCTGTCTGAGGTCAGATTTCCTGGAAACAGACATAGAAGCAATATTTGTGTTCAAGACATTTATACTTAGGGAGTCCTCCAAGGAACAGCACCTGTGAGGGAGTGAGGGATCTATGGCTGGTTGGATGCAAAGTTGAATTGAGATGCATTTGCAAAAATGGCTTCAAACAGATTGGTCTGGAACTAAAATGGTCATTCAGAATTGTCCCTAGTTGAGGCAAGAGGATCCCCTTTGTTCTCCTCATCAATAGGCCGTTGATAATGAGCTGCACGCCGCACCTTATATGAGCAGCTTCTCCTTTTCTCAAGGTAAGTTCCCAAAGAAGTACTCAATTGTGTTCCATCAGCAGCCAACACTCTTTTCAGCTAATGTAATGAAGGGCTCAGTCCACAGAAGAGGATCCAGGTGGCATACTATAACTATAGTATAACTATAACTACTCAAAAATCCATAGCAAAATTTTTGAGTACCTACAAAAAGTATCTTCCTTGGCTCTTCTCTTTTTTCCATCCAAAAGTAATACCAGTCAAGGTCAGTCCCTCGTCTCCCCTTCCCTCTCTTCTCTCTGTCCCCTAACCCTCATAGCATTTCATCTGTATTTCTGTTGTGACATTTATTACATTTCACATTTTATTATACTTTTTCTGGGGTAGATGAGTTAAATTCATAACTATAAGATGTGGGTACTTTTTTTTTTTTAAGATTTTATTTATTTGACAGAGAGAAACACAGCCAGAGAGGGAATACAAGCAAAGGAAGTGAGAGAGGGAGAAGCAGGCTTCCTGCCGAGCAAGGAATCCGATGTGGGACTCGATCCCGGGTCTCCAGAATCATGACCTGAGCCGAAGGCTTAACCAACGGAGTCACCCAGGCGCCCAAGATGTGGGTATTTTTAAAGTAGAAACTGTTCTACTGTATGTCTTACTGCCATGTACATAGAGATAAATCTTTTAAAATATGTCTAGTGGAGGGGCACCTGGGTGGCTCAATTGGTTGAACTTTTGGCTCAAGTCATGATCCCAGGATCCAGGGGCTCCCTCCTCAATGGGGAGCCTACTTCTCCTTCTCTGTCTACTGCTCCCTCTGCTTGTACTTTCTCACTCTCTCTGTGTCAAATAAATAAATAAGATCTTTAAAAATACATACCTAGTAGAAAAATGTTCCATAGACTTGTTCTTCATAATTTACCTATAAAAAAATAAAACAGTCTATCTATATCTAGAGTCATGAGAAATATAAGAAATTTAATTACTTTTTATTTCATTTATAGATCAGGTCTAGGCATTCTCTACTCTAGAATTCTGCAGAAATATTATTGGTTTTGTGTGTGGTATCTTGGGACAGATGGCCAGTTCCTGATTACCATGAGGAGGTGATTACTACCTCTATCATAACATCTGCTGCTATCACGCTATTCATTCAGAATATAAAAGTGAAATTGGATGTAGTAAAATGTAAAAAGTAAAATTGGATGTAATATTGTCACAGAAGGGCTTCTTCATGAACAAGACCCCTTCCCCTCCATACCTTCAATTTACTTTTTTTTTTTTTTTTAAGATTTTCTTTATGCATTTGACAGAGAGAAACATGGCCAAAGAGGGAACACAAGCAGGGGGAGTGAGAGAGGGAGAAGCAGGTTTCCGGCTGAGCAGGGAGGCTCTATCCCGGGACACCAGGATCATGACTTGAGCTGAAGGCAGACACTCAAAGACTGAGCCACCCAGGCGCCTTTCAATTTACATTTTATAAATTGAGCCATATTTAGAAGAACTTGTCACATCAGCCACCTTTTAGTAATGATTAAACTTAATTTACATCAAAAGGAATCTAAAACTTTTGCTATGGATTTTTGAGTATAAACAAATGGTGATTTTAAAAATTGGTATGTACAATTCCTTACAATTAAAGATTTTACTTTTACTAGTAAATACAACTGAATTTAATATGCATTAAAATTGTTGGAGTCATTTCAAATGTCTCTTCTCATAGTTACATCGCAACAAAATTTTATATATTAAAGAGCATCTATGTAGATTATTATCTATTCTTTTATTATTTTACAAATTTCAGAAATGTACTTTGATGATTCCAGGTTTAGTATAATTGTATTTTCAAATTGTCTCAGTAAATATTAACAAATGATAATCACTATCATATCAATCTTCTCATTTAAGATATATTTAATATCCTTATAATTTTATAGTTTATAATTTTCTTCATTGATTAAAATCATAAGAGAAAATATTTTTTTTGATTGTGAATCCACTTACTCATTTAAAACCCATTTTGGAGCTTTTTTGTGTACATATGGGATTGAAAAATGAATAGGATACTTTTTTTTTTCCAAAATTCTCACAAGTGTGGTGAAAGACACCTATATACAAGTGAATCTTATGCAATTGGATCAAAGCTCTCTGGCATTATGAAAAATGTTATTGGGAGCACTGAAAATGGAACTCATTCTTGATAGATTTACTAGAAAATAAAGTGAATGAAAGAGGTTGTGTTTGAGCTGATCCTTGTCAGCTAAGCCTGATTTCTGATCTGCATAGAGTATGCATGAAAAATGTTTCCAGTAGCTGGAAAATGGGCTATGTGATGGCTAGTAGAACATGACGGGGCCAAATTAAGGTCAGGTATTAAACAGCCTTAAAATAATTTTGCCTATATTTAACAGATAACTAGGGATATTTTTGCTGCTGTTTTGTGTTGTTTCTGAGAAAGGGAATGACTTAATCATATCTTTATTTCAGAAAGGAAGTTTTGATTGTATGTATAGAATAGATTATGAATGGAAGCCTAAATGTGAGACAATTTAAATAGTCCAGGGATGAAATTGTTACACTCTGAATGAAGGCAAGGAAAACTATCAGATATGTATTGCCAGCCAGATGAAGAAAATATAGGAGAGGAGAAGTGGGGCCTTTACTGGAGTTTCTAGCTTGAATGATTGAGTGACTGGTGATAGAGTAATTAATGTAAGGTATGCAGGAGAAGGAACTGAGAGTGCAAGGAAATATTAATTCATTTTTGAAAGGTTGTCATCTTCCATGGGACTTTGCCACAAACCGATCTATTTATTTTATAGGAAGCTGCAAATTTGTATGTGTAACTCAGCATCATCACTCTGTGCAGGAACTGATACCATTGAAATGAATGGGAATGCTGAAGGAGGGTGGGGGGGAGAATCAGAATAGAGATTAAGAGAAGAGTAAGGACTCCTATCATATTCTTTGTGGACATATGTAGTTGCAGTCATTGTGTGCACTCATTTAACATTAGGGCACAAAGTACTTTATCATTTTGTTATAGAATGAAAGGCCTTTTAGGATGCTGGAGTTAACTATGTTATAGGGGCACTGCTGCTATATATATTTTATCTAAATGTATCAAATAACTACATATAAAAGGCACTTTTAAACAGAATCACCCTATTACCTAACTCCCTGAAAAAGAATCGTAGTATGTAATGGTCTAGTTTCAAAAGATCAATTATATAAAATGTTTTTCAGTTTTGGCCCAAAGGCAAACAGGAGGTAAGTCAGCACTGGAACTTTTCTTCGTAATTTCCTTTCATTTGTAAGATTTTCTTCTGCAGTGAGAGCATATAGAGTAAAAGGGGGGGGGTGGTGGTGGACGTAGGAAACTTATTATTTGCATGTATCCAAAATGTCAGCTAATTTTAAATATTAGATTAGAGGATCATGCTTTTTAAGTCAAGGTTGCAAGCTTGACTACGCTCATTTGCTATCAGTTACACATGTGTATCCCATAAGATTTAGAAATTCATTGGTCACAAGGAGAAGCCAAGATTTAGATGAATGGCACAGCATAAGTATTTTTTAAAGACATCAAAATATATTTCCTACATTTGATAGTGATTTCATATGCAAAGAACCATGTGTTATATAATATAGTGTTCATCTTCTTTAGTGTTTGGCACAGTATTAGAATACAATGAGTGGCTCTTTAAAATTTTCTGTGAAAGAAGTATTATGTATTATAAGCTTCATTTTGATCTCCAAATACTGTATCAAGTAGGATGCTAAGAGTTCAAATTCATTAATTTCAATAAAACCATTAAAAGATTATACGGGATTAAGGTTTAATTTTAAATTAGTGATTCAGAGCAATTTTATATACAAAGGATTATTTCATAGTCTTCTGTTTCTTTCAAACCCATTTCAGGGTACCTCTCAACTTCTGATTCAGATGCTATGTCGACCAAATATGCTTATTACTAAGATGTTCACTGGAATATCATTTATCTTCTTTTCTCATACTTAAGCTTTCTGCTTCAGTTTTAGAACCCTGTCAGTCATAAATATTCTAGAATTTGAGATTCTTTTAGTTAAAAATTATCTTAAAACTACTTAGTCCAGGGCTCCTGGGTGGCTCAGTGGGCCGGCTTCCTCCTCTCTCTCTGCCTGCCTCTCTGCCTACTTGTGATCTCTCTCGCTCTGTCAAATAAATAAATAAAATCTTAAAAAAAAAAAAAAAAACCTACTTAGTCCAAACTGCCTAACGTGTACAGTACATTTCATAAATGTTCATTCAACTTGCACTACATCTCCCAGAGACTAATAATTCCCTATCTTTTGAAGCTCGTCAATAGAAAGATCTTGTCTAACATAAATCTTTCCTTGCTTTGTCTTAACATGTTAGCTTCTTTTCTGTTTTGGTGGGGCAGTGGCTTCCGGTCTCCCCACCACATTCATTTCAATTTAAATACCCAGATCCATTCGTAAGGTGTAAAACCCATACGTTTTAGAATCATACACACATGGCTTAAAGTACTATTTCAAAACATTAGTACCTGTGATCTTGGGAAATTAAGTTCTCTAACATTCAGTTTTCTCATCTGTAAAATGGCAATAGCAACAAATATCTTGGAGAGGTTGTGAGAATTAAACATGACAGTATCTAAAATATTTTCTGGCAATACCCTCATTGTTTAATGCATTTTCATTTCCTTTTCTAACTTTTTATGGTTGCTGGTATATCAATACTATCACTGCAAGTATTCTAGATATGACGAAGTAATACAAAGACTGTATTAGCTTTTTGGCATCTCACTATGCTATTTATTGACAAGGAGCTGTCAAGGAAAATTATAAATCCTTTTTGTACAAGACTGCTAGCTTTCATATCACCCTCATGTATACCCTTTTTTCTCTTTTTTTACATTAGTATAATGCTTTATGGTAGAGTCTGCCTGTGGCTCCAACTTGTTAAATAGTCTTTTGGAACATTATTCAGTTAGCCCATGTATCTGTCGGCTAGGTTCCCAAATTTGTCTTCTGATGATTATTCCCCCTGAATCAGTGATGAAACACTGAAACTAGCGTGGCAGCCCATGCAAGCCAGGCTACCAGGAAACTATGCACTGACCCATTACTCTGCACCTTTCATCCTTGCACCTACATCCAATTCATCTTACCTTAGCAGCATCCAGCATATTTTTTTAGCTGCATATCACCTACAGAGTTACCATGAGGAAAAATCAGCAAATGCCTTGCTGAAAACAGAATGATTATACCTGTTCATTCCTCTGGGCACAGGTCAGTCAGAACCATCAGCTAGTGGGCTAGTGATGATAGGTGGCAGTGTCTCCAGGAAGACCAGGAGCAGGGACAATAAAAAGCTGAGTGCAGAATCACAGTCTTTATGAGGTTTCAAAAATCAAAGCCATGGGAACACTGTACCAACTACAAAAGCAGTGCTAAAATCCAGAGAAAAATCAGGAAGCTCCAAAGAAATGAAATGAAAGAAGATTGGGAGAGAAAAACAGAAGGATTCTAAGTGATTATTATTAATGGAGAAAGTGAAGTATTTTCGTTTTGCCTATATAAGTGGAATTATCTGAATTTGTGAAAAAAAGAAGAAGCAGAATGAACATGTCTACATAGTTTCCCATGTTTTTGTAGTATTTTAGTTACTGATTCTCTATTGACACAGGGGAAATGTTTAGCTGTCAAATGGGTTTGGGTAAGACCAGGTTGGTTCTTTGTTTGCTACCCTTCCTCTGCAGAAACTCTTAACCATTCTATTTAGAGTAGGTAATTTCATCCAGGATCAACATGAAGCCAGTTGAAGGCTGAGACTCATATGCTCACTGCCAGTGTTGCAGGCTTGTCCCCAGTCTCACTGTTTCCCAGGGGTCACTGATGAAATCATTCACTCACACATTTCTCCGTGTAACATTGTGCTATAATGAGTCTGCGTAAGAAAACTCCAGCTAAATTAGTTAGATACCTGCTTAAGATCTCTTACGCATTTGGAGTTCAAATTCTTTTTTTTTTGTCAGTATGTCAGATATTCCTTTTGAGTTCAAAAAATGTTCTTTCTAGGGTGCCTGGGTGGCTCAGTTAGTTAAGCGACTGTCTTCGGCTCGGGTCATGATCCCGGAAACCCGGGATCTAGTCCCACTTCGTGCTGCCTGCTCAGCAGGAAGCCTGATTCTCCCTCTTTGGCTCCCCCTGCTTGTGTTCCCTCTCTGGCTGTGTTTCTCTCTGTCAAATAAATAAAATCTTCTTAAAAAAATGTTCTTTCTATATGAAGCAAAATATGAATTTAGATACTTCTTTTGCATTTCATAAAATGTAGTGGTTTGATGAAGCAGACATCCTGTTTTTAGTTTATAATTTGTATGATTTTAAAATAAATCATAGCATAGTTCTAGTTTTCTTAGAAACAGTAATTCTTCGAAACTGGGTACAGGTGAGTTTTATAAAACTGATGTGCAAATGTTATATGTTTTCATAAAAAAAGTCTATAAAACCTTGTGTGGATATTGCTTCTACTGTTTAGTCACCCAAATTCGCAGGACTATGAAAGTGCAGAAGCATGAAAATTAGTAATTGCCCAGGCAATTTAGACAGACAAAAAAGATAATGAACTGACTCAAATCTGCTAGACAAACAGCTAACATGTGGAATGGATTTAAAAAGTGAAATATCTTTGTTAAAACCATGATTGTTTACTAAAAGCATATTATTCATTGCCATGTTTATATTAATAGACAATTCGTAGGTCATGAGTTTTGTCTTGTAATTTATCTTTAAGCTGACCTAAAAACAAATCTATTTAAAAGAATGTTATTTTCTGTATCATATGGTCCAGTGGGATTAGTGAATATTATCATTAAATTTTACTGTCACTAACCAAATGGTTATCAGCATTCATGGTATATTAATTAGGAAGTATAAATATACCGTAGTACTTTGGCCTCAAATTTTGTAGTGTAAATGGAAAAAAACATTGGCTTCTAAACAATAGTTAACATGTGAAAGATACAATTATTCTAAATTGAGATAAATACCTCTTCGTAAATGCTTGTTAGTTTTGAATTTTATAAATAACAAAACAGATTCTGAAATATTAGATCCAGAAAAGATCATGTAACTATTGAGAGAAAAAGAAATTAAGCCAATTCTTTTTAAGAATTCTTTCTAAGAATTTAAGTTAAGCCATATTCTTTTCAGTATAATAAACTGCTACAAATAGAAAACATACCCATTTCCCTTGTTACCAATTTAAAGAGTGAGTCCTGATGATATCATCCAACTTCACAATATCCTAAGAAAGTAGTTTCCAATTATTTTGAGATATAAATACCTTAGCAAATCTGATAAAGAGCTCTGTACCCTTGCTCCTGAAAATTCACAAATATCCATTCATGAGCTGGATTTAGCAGTGGCCTGCTGAGCACTTACCCAAGGTGTTAATAAGAGCCGCACCATCATGACCCTGGGAGTATGCTGAGATAGAGAAGACTTGCTCTAAGAGAATTCTTCTTAGGGACAATCTTATATAGCTGGAAGAACTATTTTCATAATTCTCTTGGGAAATAAGAAGTGATGTCAAAGATCTGGGCCAGCTCTAGCCTACATGTTGGTGCATACTCCTTTTTTTTTTTTTTTTTTTTAAGATTTTATATATTTGTTTGACAGAGAGAAACACAGCCAGAGAGGGAACACAAGCAGGAGGAGTGAGAGAGGGAGAAACAGACAGGGAGCCTGATTTGAGGCTCAATCCCCAGACACCAGGATCATGACCTGAGCCGAAGGCAGATGCTTAACAACTGAGCCACCCAGACGCCCCCATACTCCTGCCTTGTAAGTGGACCCAGTTGAACATGGGGTCAGCTTCAGGAATCTAAATACAAATTGGTTTTCCACATTTATTTGTCCTCTTGGCTGGGTGCCATTGTGACCAGATCCAGAGACCATGCCCAAGGGCAGAAGCTTGGGTAGCAACAGAAGCCTTTATAACTGCCCTCTCAAGAGGTTGGACTCAGTTAACAGCAAGATTCAATATTTACTGAAAGGATTATACAAGGGTAATGCAGCAATCCAGGACAGAAGATAAAGGATGACTGTTACTGCCATTGCTTCATTTCTTTACTTTCCCTGAAGCAGAGTAATCTATTTCAGCTCCACAATAATACTGGACAGATATATTGAGAATATAATGAAGGACACCAAATCATCAGCCTATTCTACTTTTCAAACTTTCTGGGATGTTTAGGTGTATCGGTCTGACTTGCACATTTATTAAATATTTTCTATACATTTTCAGGGAGTTTACAACCAATTGATGCTTACAGATGTTGCTATGTCTATCTTTACTAAGAAGAAAGAGAGAGCATATATTTTGTGCCAGGAATTAAACCTGTTTCCAGATATGTCTTTAGTAACAAATGGAGTAATTAACATATTTGATAATATTAGACTTAGATTATAATGTAGACATTATTATAAAATTCACATGAATGTCTAATTGAAAAGAAAAAGGGGGGAAAAAAGTGGAACAGTGAGCAGAAACTTATTGGGTCCCCTCTAATTTTGAGTTATTTTCTATTGTTTCTCTGATGTATGTCACCAAGGTTTGTGCTTATAGGAAGAATCAGCTTGAATTTTATGTGCCTCTATATATGTATCATCTCTCAGACACATAATCATAAAATGAAATGCTTATGGTTTTCAATTGAATTTACACATTTTTTTAAAAAAATCATACTGTTTTAATGGATTTCAGAATTACCTGCTGTTATATATCATGTTGATTTGGTAAGCATGGAAATCTATTGATTTTATATGTTCCAGTTTTCTACTGAGTGGTTAATCCTTTTATAAAACAAAATGTATTTCAGTGGGAAGAAAGAAACCAGTACAAATATCTTTAGGCTGACGAAATTCTCCTAACATCAAGAAATTGAGCGTTCCTTATTGGCTTGCATACAACATTTCACTGATGGACACCTAGCAATGTTAAAAGGCTGAAAGACTGTTTGTAAGAGATTGTGTCATCCAGATTGAAGATATGTGTTTATATCGCCAGTAACCTTAAAAGCCAGTTAGGAATGGTGTTAATTGTTTAAAATTATTTATATAAAAGCTTGTAAAAGTAGAAAACACATAATGAAATCATAGTTAAATAAAAATATATATGTATAAAGTATACGTGTTATATATTGCTAAAAAAATCCTATCATTTGTAAAAAATAAAAGGTATGGTATTATTTGATGTTGTATTTGGAAAAATATTTGTAACTACCTTATTTATATTTCTTTGAATATAAACCATTGTTCTTATGTATATGTAGATTTATCCAGGATTATTTTTCTATCTGATTTAGAAAAAACTATGAGCTATGCTGCTTTTAAGTTTGATACCAAAGGGAATGCTAATATTTGTGGTTATTATTTCATTATTTATCCACAAGCAAAAGAAAATCACAGATTAGGTATAAATTCACAACATTGTTGATAGTTTAAACATGTAAAATAATAGCACATGTAGCTAAACTACTTATGTTTATACTTGAATTGCAACAGGAGATTCTTCTCATTGACAATTCAGTAATATATTTAAACATTCACATATGCTGCCATAATATACTTTCATGGCTAATTATTCATGTGTTTAATGTCCTAGCTTCTCATCTTCTTTTTTCTCCTTGTATAATGTTATTCCAAGAAAGGAGTTTAGTCTACTTTAAATAGCACTCAGGTTTTGGCTATATAATGCCCAACTTTATTGCCATCAATACCTCTCCTTTCCTTAAATTTAGTGACCCATAAGGCATAGGCTAATCCAATGAGATAACTCCTTAAAATATTGAAATTAAGAACAAAATCATTGAAATGTTAACCAATTTAGAGATGGGATTGGGATAGCCATTTTCAGGCATGTGCATTAGAGTAAATCAATGTAGAAAACCATCTTCAAGGAAAACTAGGATAGATCAAACATATACACAGAAAGGATCAATAGATCACTGTGGCCTATACCAATAGTGTATCGATGTCAGCTTATTCCATTTCGTAAGAACCAATTACTTAATTTTAAGGTATTTTTGCAGGCAGATTGACTTTAGTTGGTAGTTTGAAATCTGCCATGGTGGTATATTTACACTGTGGAACCTGGGAAACTCTCCATATCAGAGCTTCCCTGAGAGCTGGTGGTTATACATTTAGCCAACACTGAGGATGCCACAAACACTGACAGAGACAGAAAGCAAGCAGGAGAGTAGTTCCCCACATGACTTAGTTGCCAGTTCTAAATCCTTGCTTTATTTCTGTAAAATGCTTTTTTTTTTTTTTTTTTTTTAAGATTTTATTTATTTGACAGAGAGAAACACAGCTAGAGAGGGAACACAAGCAGCGGGAGTGAGAGGGAGAAGCAGGCTTCCTGCCTAGCAGGGAGCCCGATGTGGGACTCGATCCCAGGTCTCCAGGATCAAGACCTGAGCTGAAGGCAGTTGTTTAACCAACTGAGCCACCCAGGCGCCCCTGTGAAATGCTTTTATAGCCTTCCAAGAAACCCCACATTTATGTGTGCTTATTTTAATTTAATTTAATTTAAACTTAATATTTTATTTCTTCATTTGTCAGAGAGAGAGGAGAATAGCACACAAGCCAGGGGAATGACAGGCAGAGGGAGAAGCAGGCAGACAGAGAAGCAGGCTCCCTGCACAGGGGCTGAATCCCAGGATCCCAGGATCATGACTTTAGCCAAAGGCAGAAGCTTAACCAAGTGAGCCACCCAGGCATCCCTATCTTATGCCTATTTTACATAGTATGTACACACACACACACATACACACACACACACACTTTGACCAAAGATGCCTTGGAAAAGGAGCATCCCAAATAATCAACTCATTATCACAATTCTATTCAATGTAAGTGGAAGATAAGGAACCTGAGGATGGTAATTTATCATATTCATGTGAAATGTCTTGTACATACACATGTTTAAGTCTCTATGCTTCGTTATTGACTTCATGTAATTTAGATTTGTAAGGGTCGACCGCCCAAGAGGGCAGTCAGCTGGGAGCCTTGGAACACCACACCTGTCAAGGAAGACTCTGAGAGACCAGTTCCATGCAAAAGCAAAGGGTTTATTCGAGCATGCTCGGGCTCACAGCCTGACCCCAAACCAGTCAGCGGCTGAGAGCCCCGAGTTCTTTCGGGGGTGGCCTTATATAGAACTACATTGTCCATTACAGCAAAGCCACAGGTTGCCATGGGTGGCGATTTCGGTTGGGTCCCTACCTTCAGCCAATGGAGTTTGGGTTGGTTTGGACAGGTTGTTAAGGATGGCGGTTTCGGTTGGAAGCTTTGAATGGGTTGCTAAGGGTGGCAGTTTGTGTTGGGTCCCTACCATTGTACGTTGGAGTTACATCTGGGAGAGTGGGGGCCTTTGCAGCAGCCTTTCAGATTCAGCTCCAACTAACATTGAATAGCAATTCTGTTGGTATCATGGCGAGACATTTCTTCATGTGTGTTTTATTGTTAATCTGATCATCACCAAGAGAAAATTTAAGGATAGAGGAATAAAGACAATGAATGTAGTATACTAAAAGATAATCAATATTAAGGACTCTGTTCTTTTTAATAGAGTACTATAGTCAATTTCTACTGTCACAGGCATAAGGAGAAGTTGGATTTGATAGGTTGAAGAGTCAGGCTGATTTTTTTTTTTTTTTAAGGGAAAAAGAATGATGTTAACTTGGTTTGCCTTTCTGGGATTTTTCCAAATCTTGCTTTCATACCACTTCTTCTAATGTCTTTTAGATCAAGGATTGTAAATATTTTGAGACAAATCACCTTAAAAAGACTCATACTTGGACATTACTTTGAGGGGAGACCACCACTCACCATTCTCCCCATTCTACTACCACAACTAAGCTTTTGGGTACAGATAAAATGTAAAATTCTGTGATGCAAAGATAATACTAGATCTTGGCAAGAGATATGCAAACTTATGTGCTTGATCCTAGGAGTTACTAAAGCCCAGTAACCATGGCAGGTCCTGTCTTTATTGACCTCAGAAATTATAAAGTTAAGGTGTCAAATGTCGGCAAGGGACATTGGCAATTCCAGATCTGTCTTTTACTAAAATAAAGTGACTGACCCACTTTTTAAAGGCTTTACAAATCTTAATTGGGAGCAGCTTGACCCCTCCAAGTGCCAAAGGAAGAATTTTACCTAATTAAAAGTCCAACTGTATTGCTTAGAAAAATGCACCGTGTCATAAAGGACTCTTGTAAAGGACATTATTTGGGCTCTCACATTTAAAGATAGAAGAAACCATTGTTCTTCCTTATTTTGTGTTTTGTTGTTGTTGTTTTTAAGTGTCACCAGAAGAGACTATTGTTTTCCTCTTTGAACTTAAAGTCAAATGATGTTTTAGGGCAAGTGTTAACCTTTAGCTGAGAAAATATTTGGTTTAGATATTTATTGAAACATGCTTCTATTGATTGTTTCTGGCAAAATGCATAAAGTACAAAATATAGAAGGATTCCTATAGAAGTTGACCTAGTTTGGCAAGGTTGTTTTTCTTTTTTCCAGTTATAGTAGTATGAAATTGTAATTCCCTACTTCTATAAAAAAGTAGAAGTGTTTCTAGAAGATTTAAGATCATGTCTGTTATTGGGTTACTTTTTTCCATTAATGCAATAATATGGGCAGGTATTCAGTGGAAGGCAACATAGAGTAGTAATATTTGTCTTTGGGCTTATAAGAATTTAAGGCAGGTTACTTTTTGGTATCATAATTATTCTAAATTTCAAATAGATATCAAGTTATTCTTTCCTTCTTCCAAGAGAAATAGAAAAATGAAAGCTCTTACAGGTATGTTGACAACTAAATGATTAAAGTGAAAAAAGTATTTTCAGACAGTAATACTTAAATATGTAAGTAATTAAGTTTTATTTATTTTTTTTTTATTGTTACTAAATTTTTTTTTCCAGTGTTTCAAGATTCATTCCCCATTCCCCACACCCAGTGCTCCCCGCTTTAGGTGTCCCCAGTACCCACCACCAGGCTCTCCCATCCCTCCACCCCCCTCCCTCCAAGTCCCTCAGTTTGTTTCTGTGTTCAAAGTCTCTGTTGTTTCATTTCCCTCCCTAGATTA
>PITA01007167.1:0-93909 GCA_004023965.1 Spilogale gracilis
CGGGAGCCTTAGGTCCTGCATTGGGCTGGGATCCCGCTTGAGGACGCCGCTGCCCAGGTCCTGGGTGCCCACTTGCCTTCATGTGCTCTTCATTCCTGCGTCCATGGAATCTTCACAGAGAGCCTACTGTGTGCCAGGCACTCCGTGTGGCTGTGACAAAGCAGAGGTGGGCCTGCCCTTGGCCAGCTCGCGGTCTCAGAAGCTGGTAACTAAGGAAATGTCAGGGAATAAATACGATGTGACTGTAAGTCATGAAAAGTGCCACAGAGGGAAACACAAGCATGCTGTGAAGGGGAATCGGGGACGATGACGTTTCAGTCGGGGCCTGAAGGGTGACCCAGATGACACCCACGGGAACAAGGTGCCAAGGAAAGCGGAGACGAAGAGGAAGAAAGCTCTCAGGCCGACTCCTCGAGCCCCACAGAACAGGGAGCCCCCTTGCACGCTTTCTGTCAGGCTTGACTCATTAGCATCAATCTGTTCACGTCTGCTGGTTCTTGAAAAAAAATTTTGAACTTTCTAAATTAAAAAAAATTTGTGAACGGTGCTATAATTAGGATCTAAAACACTTCTTGTAAGAAAAGTCAGAACACAGCGATCCTTGTGAAATTAACTCTTCTTCATTTTCATTGGGGGAAAGACTCAAATTCTTTTTTTTTTTTTTTTTTTTTTTTTCAAATTCTTTTACAGAACACAGAAAATAGGAAGTTGTGGACGCTCTAAGATCATTCTCATTCAGTGGTACATTTCCCATCTTGTAGACTTCGAACTTTTACCAACAAAGGTCATTAGAACTGCACAGCATGTCTGGGCCTGGGGTCACAAACATTCTTTCTTTTCTTCCTATTCTCTGTCTCAATGCCCATTTGTTCAGCAAATATTTACTGAACCACCTACTGTGAGCCCGACACCGACACCGCTTTAGACCCCACCAGGGACAGAAGAGAACAGACCAGATCAAGTCCCTCTTCTGAAGCTTATCTGTTGCCTGGGTGAGTCAGTCAGTAAACCAACACACAACGGATTTGTTAGCCTTAGGTGATAAATAAAGAAGAGAAATAAAGCAGGGAGGGGGATAGAGAGTGATTCGTGGGGGTCAGGGTTCCTGCATAATACATAGACAGAGATGATATTTGAGCAGAGACCTGAAGGCCAGGAAGGGAAGAATATTTCAGGCAGAGGGAACAGAAGATGCAAAGGCTCTGAGGCACGGTGGTGTTGGATGTGTTCTAGAAGCAGGACACTGGGTTGCTGGGGTAGACTCAGAGGTACCTCAGTTGGTGAACTTCCTGAGACAGAAGTATGGATACAAGTGCTTTATTCTGGAGGTGATCCTACAAAGCACTAAGAGAGAAAATAGGGAAGTGAAAGAGGGAAGGAAGGTAATCTAATAGGTGGGACACTGTGGGCTCCTGAGCTTCACGCCTATTAGGGATCTCTGAGACCATAAGGAGTATGTCTCAGAACTGCCCCAGCGAGCAGTCAGGAAGCTGGGTGTGTATCCAGTTCCTATTTCACTGATGAAGACGGCTTTGGAACCTGACAAAGATTCCTGAGGCCACAGATGCCTCCAGGTAGAAGCAGGCAGGCCACCGGGACCTAGGGCAGTGTCCACAGTAACCTCTGGGCAACCCTGGGGTTGTGGGCAGGGCACTGGCAGTTTCTGCTGGAGAGAAGGGCAGAGAGGAGATCAGAGAGAGGGTGGGGGCCCAAATCATGCCAGCCTGCTACACCACCATGAGAACTTTTGATTGTATTTTCAGCAAGATGGCAAGCATTTGGAGAGTTCAAGCAGTATGATCTGATTTCCATTTTTAAATAGAAACAGTCCGAATATTGTAGGAAGAACAGACAGGAGGGGAGCAAGAACGGATGCAAGGAGACCAGCTGGAAGGCCCTTGCAGTAAGGTATGTAAGTAGCCCGATGACCGCCTGATATGGGATGGTAGCCACCGGATGGTAAGAGGTAACTCGTTTCTCCATGTATTTTTATTTTTTATTTTTAAAGAGGGGAGGGGGCAGTGGCAGAAGAAGAGAGAGAATCTTAAGTAGGCTCCAAGCCCAGCACAAAGCCCAACATGGGGCTTGATCTCATAATCTTGAGAATGACCTATGCCAAAATCAAGATTCAGATGCCTAACTGACTGAGCCACCCAGGAGCCCCTCCATGTACTTGGAAGGTAGAGCACAGAGAATTTGTTAATGGATTAAATGTGGAGATGAGAGAAAGAGAAGAGCCAGTTTTACTATGGTTTCTAGTGGTCAGGGTGCCTGGGTGGCTCAGTCGTTAAGCATCTGCCTCCGGCTCAGGTCATGATCCCGGAGTCCCAGGATCGAGCCCCAAATCATGCTCCCTGCTCGGTGGCAAGCCTGCTTCTCCCTCTACCACTCCTCCTGCTTGTGTTCCCTCTCTCACTGTGCCTCTCTTTGTGAAATAAATAAATAAAATATTTTTAAAAAAATAAAGACTATGGTTTCTGGCCTGAGAATGAGGAAAACAGGACAGACACTGATTGAGATGGGGGTTGGCTTCTGGGAGAACTGTGGACCTACTCTATTTGGAATGCCTCCAAGTGGAAGATAACCGAGTAGAGATGTGGATTAGGCAGAGGGACACGTGCCCCTGGAACTTAACTCATGACTTTGTGACCCACAGTGTGGGCCAATTTCCTTCTGGCCAGCCCAGGGTCTTCTCTATCTTGGTATGAAACTGCATGATGTCTTTAAATCTGGACATGTCCACCCTCTCCCTGCTTCTGAGCTGGGCCCATTTTTTTCCTTGGTCCTCATACTCCTCTCCCTACTCCTAAATCAAAAGATGAGCAGGTGACTAGAAAGTAGCCTATGCTGCATTACCATTTTAATGCCTTCATCTACCTTACTTCCATTAGTTCCTTTCCAGTCTCTCCCGAGCTAAGGCAGAAATACACATAGCTGCAGTAAATACCTCTCAGGGCCTTGGTCCACTTCTGGCAAACCAGCAAGCGTCTGAGAACAAGTTTTCTCCTGTACAGGTTTCCATCTCAGTACCTTATATGGGAAGAGAGTGTTCATAATAGTGGAAACAAGTTATTTTTCCCTAGAAAGATACACTGATGCTATCATATGAAATAAACAAGCTTTAAAGCTCTGTGTCTTCATATAGTAAAAGTGTCCTTGTCCATATCACAGTCCATGGGGGTCATCTCTCCTGGTGGTTCTCTTCCATATGGTGACTCAAAGATCCAAGAGCCTTCCCTTGTGCATCTCCTGTTGCACAGCCCTTCACTTCCAGCACTTGGGACATTGATGGCCAGGTCGGGAAGTGGCATGTACATCACTTCTGCCCACATTCTGTTGGCTGAAATTCAATCAGGCAGTTCCACGGATGGGCAAGTGAGGCTTAAGTCTCTCTATTCTCCCTACTTGCCCTGGAGAAGCTGCAGGATTCGCCAGCCGGTAGCCCATTCCTGACACAAAAGGCTCATCCTGTGGGGTGTATCAATACACTGTCCTCATTCTCTTGTGAATGGCATAGTGTACGTCTACTTTGCAATGAGTGGTTGCTCCTAGTGAACCCAAACCACAAGTTTCTGAATTTGCAAAGTGTAGGACCAAACCATGCTGACCCCAAAGGGCAGTCAACCTGGGAAGATTCCTCCAACCAGATCTCCTCTGCCACCCGGAGAACACTGCCCACCTGGGACATCAGGAAAGGACCAGCTACATTACCTGTGCTCTGTTTAATATGCCAGTGAAGTGTGTCCTAAATTTACTTATTTCTAGCATCTCATCCAAATCTCCCAGTTCAGCTAGGTTTCGCCGGTGTCACATGCTACCCCTCCGCTAGGGAGGTAGCTGAGGAAGGGATTCAAGAAAGAACGAGGAGGGGGAAAGGCTAGCAGAGAAGAGAAAAGCCTGTGAATGAGAGAAAAGAAGGGGGAGCTCAAGGTGAAAGTCACAAAGGAGAGAAAGGGGTGGAGGAGCCAAACATCAGAGAGGTGACACAGAGGTGCAGAGGTGGGGGGTGGGGAGAGAAGGCTGCGCGGAAAGGGAGCAGGGTGCCTTTAAGAGCCCCCGGGCGGCAGCCTGAGAATGGGAGCAGAGCTGTTACTACGCCGGCGCGCGCAGCTCATTGGGCGCCCGGAGGCCGAGCGCCCCCATTGGGGGAGCAGGACGCCCCGGTTCCCACCCCGGGAGCAGAGCGGGAAGAGCGGCGGAGGAGAGGGACAGGGGAGGAGGAAAGGGAAGCGGGGAGGGAAGGGGAAGCCGAGACTCACTCGAGGGCTGGGCCGACTGCCAGTGCAGGAAAGAAGCAGCAAGCCCCTTTGTGCTTGGCACGCGAGGTTTTGAGCCCCTGAAGATTCTCTAAGTCCCACTTTTCAGTCTCTGTTTGGAATAAACAAGCTCGCCCACCGAGAACCACGGGAGCGAGGCTCGTCCTCCTTCCCCCGCGAGCGGCTCCGCTCCCACGCCCCGCAGGCAGGCCGGGACTGGGCGTACCTGAGCACACCTGGGCTTACCTGGTCCCACCTGCGGCAGGTCTCCGGGCCCCGCAGGCAGGCTCTGTCCCGCTGTGCCGGAAAATCCCAGCGCTGGGAGCGGGAGGCCAAGGAGTGCGAGGTGGGGTGCTGGGCGCAGGGGCTGGCATTCGGGGGCTCGGGAGAGGGTTGCCTGGGAGCGGCAGTGGCCAGGGAATCAGCCACAAAAGCTCAAACCCGCTTTCTCATTTTCTCCTCTGAATACTCGGCAACATTTTTCACATTGCTTGCTATTAACAGCGCATATGCAGAAGAGATAGAGCCACTTAAGGGAAGCGCTGGGAGGCGGGAGGTGGAGGTGGTGGTGGGGCGGAGGGGGGGAAATCAAGTCCAGGCACAGGTGGGGCTGGGCAGTGCTGGACCTTCAGGGCATCTGCCCTCCCCGCTATCCTAGGCCTGCAGGTTGGTCAAGGGCTGATTGACTCTTCCACTCCATCCAGGCGCTCCCTTTCTTCCTTTGGTTGGCTCTTTGCCCTTTGTCTGCCTTGTTTCTCTTCAGTCTGGGCCACAGCTGAGACTTCTTTGGAAGTTACTGAGTATGCAGGGCATTTATGACTGGAGTATCCCCAAGGCCATGATGAAGGCTTTTTTCTTCAGTCACCTTGCATAACTTCTTCTACTGCCGTCAGACACCACCCAAGCCTGTCAGTTAAAATGTACAATTTACTTTTCAGCTGTTTGGAGAAACGGAAGGGAGCAGCTGACATACACTGTGTAGTTTTAAAGTAGTGAGTTGGGCGGGAGCAGCCACGGAGAGAAACCCCATCATCACATTAGCTACAGCGGGATAGTGGTGGGGATGGTGTGCTCATTTCACCCAAATATCTCCTTGGGGTTTTGAATGCCCTTTCTAGGTACCCTGAGTTAGCACCCCATTTTTGGGTCCCTATGGCCAGGTTCCCAGGATGGGGGAGGGACAATGAGTGGCTGCGTGGCCCCTGCTTGACTCCCGCCTGCCTCTCCAAGACTTCCAACCCACACCCTGAAGTTCTTTGAGCTGTCCAGGTCTACAGAAGACTTTTGGGCACTGTTAGAGATCTGTTCTTCCTTTCAGTTCGTGCTGTATGTCCTCTGGATGTCCTCCTGCCCTTGCTCCCAGAGTTTCTTGGTGCTCCCTTCATAGGGATTCAGCTTATTTCAGTGGTTCTCTAGCCTGCTTCCTGGAATAACTACACTAGAAAGTCCCTTAGCTTGCCACAGCTCCAGCCCTTGGCCCTGGCAATACCGGCCAACCCCGGACACCTTTGTTACCTTGGCCGATACTGCTCAGTAGGCTCCAGATGATGGCAAGTCCCAGCTGGGTTCTGGTTTATAAATAAGTGCTCTAAAGAAGTTAAGTCTTCTAGCTTTCCAGGAGACACTGCCTCATTTCTGAGCTCAATCTAAGACTGCACTCAGGATAGAGCTGAGTTAGGTTTTGGAGTTAGGTTCCATAACTGGGATGTCTCTGAATGATAAAGTGCCTTCTAGACTCTCAGAGCTGGATTGGACCTTTGAGATCACCTAGTCCCGTGGTTTCCAGAAGAGATGGGGAGGGCTGACAGAGCTGACTCTTGCCAGTGATGGGAAATAGCATATCCAAGCATCTGTAATGTACCGGGCTGGTCGCCTAGGAGAATGACCCCAAGCCGGGCTGGTCTCCAGGATCACAGGGGAGCTGGACCGGAACGTTTCTGCTGGGCTACTGGGTTTCTCAAAAGCCCTCATTTAATTTCTTGAAATTCTTTGTCCCTTTGTTCTTGTAAAATTTTCCATCTCCTTTACCACTCCTTTGGCGGTTTTCTCCTCCCAATTTTCTCAGATTCTCAGCTTTACCGTGCACCAATTTGAGTCCCACACAAATACCAGAGAATAGCATGGATATTTTCATCACTTTATATTTACCATATGCCTTCATATCCATTCCCATTCGTGCTGTTTCCCCCCCAACACAAATCTTTTTTAAAAAAATATTTTATTTATTTATTTGACAGAAAGAAACAGCTAGAGAGGGAACACAAGCAGCGGGAGTGGGAGAGGGAGAAGTAGGCTCCCCGCTGAGCAGGGAGCCCGCTATGGGGCTCAATCCAGGGACTCCAGGATCATGACCTGAGCTGAAGGCAGAGGTTTAACCACTGAGCCACCCAGGCACACCCCCGCAGGAATACATCTTGATCAGTTGTTCGACCACCCTGTGCCCAGATGACACCCATGGACACATCTACACTCACACACATACACAGAATGTTTAGCCCTGCCCTTCCTGAGGTCTGCTCGTCTGCACTGAATCCCTACAGGTAGAGAGCAATACATGTCCTGTCTCCCCACATCCTAATAGCTGCTAGATTAGAGGCAGGACACCTTGTTAGAGTAAAAGCAGTGTCCCCAAAGTTAGTCCACTCTTCGTCCTAGAGAAGAGAAGGCCTTGGAGAACCAAAGAGGGTACTATAGAGAATACTGATGCTTTGCCCTCCTCTCAAGGAAGCAGGGATTGCGAGGCATTACCTGGAAGCCTGACCTCTTCCTGGGGCAGACTGGGAACTAGTGTATAATACTATAATACATGCCTGAAAAAGGTAAAGGCGAAAGGCTTGATATGGCAGAAGAGGGAGAGAGGGGAAACTGCTCTGGAACCAATGGGCACTTGAGCAAATAACTATAAGGCAATGTTGTTTCCTGGTGGAATAAATGTGTGACATGATAGAAGGAGATGAACTGGAGCCATCTTCAAAGGGACCTGGCCCAGGAGCACTGTCTGGAAGGATAGCCTGACCCAGTGGAAGGGGGACCCCTGATGTTGAAAGCCTGCGTGTTGGAGGCTTACGCGGCCACTGGGAGGAGCCATCGCCGGCTCAACGGAAGGGCACTAGGAGGGTCTAAGGGGGAATCTTAGAGAAAGCAGGGTAGAAAGCCTTGAGTGAGGAGTCAGCTCTGAAATTCTACCAAGGCCAGAGAGGGCCAGAGGTACCTTCCCCCTCATCTCTGCCCCCACCCTCACCAGGGCCAGAAACAGCAGCTAGCGAATGGGGCAGAGCCCGTGGAGAAGAGAGAAGAGAGAAGCAACCATCCCGTCCCAGACCTGTACAGGAGGCAGAGGAGCTGGAAGAGGCGCAGAGCTCGAATGGGAGTTCCTTATTACATAGGACTGGACATATTAACTATGAAAAGAAATCAGTTCTTGTGATTGCAAGCACCATGCTAGCCAGGTTTCCCCCAAGGCAAAAACTAGGTCACATATCAAAGAGACGCAAGAGGAAGGAGGCCCTCTCATCCCATATAATGAGCACACATATTGGCGAGCGCACCATGATGACAGCGGAGCCGAGTGTACCCAAATGTGAACTGACCCATAGTACAAATAATCGGGAAGGACGTGCACTTTGTATTTTGACTTGGTCATTCCTACCGTGACTATTTCTTAGGACTCGAGGTTGGGCTCATGTACCCAGCAACCGTGAATCCTTTTTCTTCTGGCTGCACATTTTCTGTTTGGTGCTCTGCCATCCAGCAAAGCAGGTGGGCGGGCAGGTGACTTGGTCATGGCTTTAGAATCCAAACTGCTGGGCTTTCTACAGAGTAGTGACTAGCGTGGTTTTTGTCTGTTCAATTACACATTTTTTATGAAAATAGAGATCTTGAATAAAACCAGAGCAGCACAAACTGGTGTTAGCAGAACCTAAATTATCGCTTCAAATGGTGAGTCCTCTATAAAGAAACGGGAAAATTTAGAGGTATTTTCTTTATCTTCCAGAGGCTCATATATGCACAAGAATATCTCTGGACCTTGCTAAAATGCAAGTTCCCAGGCCATGACCTCAGAGACAAAACCAGAGATTCTGATGCCTGGCTCAATTTAAGAAGATGGTTTTATATTTTAATTCACAGTGATCACATCGCCACTCACTCAGTCTACCCCTTTATTTCCGGCTAGATGGGGTAGAAATAGTTTACTCTGAGTCTTTTACAACTAGGACATTTTGGAGGGGCTGAGGTTTTAGCAACTTAGCCAGATATAAAACCTCTTAACATTTCTCTCGTGGAAAACTAGTAAATTGGTCCTAATTACGTGCCTTCTAGTTTACTAGAAGAATACATAATTACCCTTTCATTGGCCCCTTTTCCTTGGGTGACTGGAACAAATAGAATGACCAGCTCACCTGTGGATTCAGCTCCTCCATCAGGACCACTGTTCTAATCAATATCAAACAATGCTGGAGTTGACTCACTAAAGACATTCCAAAGCAAAGATCACACACTCGGGATTACATACCAGTCGGCTTCGGAGACATCTGCCTTAAAAGCTTGGGGTTTAAAAATCTAAGCCAGCCCAGTGCACTTAATTGGAGTTTAACAAGATTTTAAAACAGATACAGTAATTTCTTCACACGCCCGGAGATAATCAGATAGAAACAGGTGTGACTAGAATAGGAAAAACCAGGAGGCAGGGAATCCATGTAGTCAAAGATTTAATCAGAAGCTTCAGCCAATGACCTTTCGGGTCCTTTTTCTTGAAGAATCTGCCATTTGTTTTTCTCTATTATGGATTTCTTCTTGGCATTGGCCCCATCATTCCAGCCTGTTGAGAACAGTTAGAGTTTCGGTTTTGACTTCTATCAGATTAGCTATTCCCCGCAACGTTGATTCATCCTTCAGTCTGATTCATGTACCGTAAGAGGTTTCAAGCTGGTGAGAAAAACCAGTAGCTTCGCTGTAGCGCCATCAGCCTCGTTCCACAGGCAACGCGCGTGCGCCCCAGGCTGCACGTGGTAACTCAATCTACAATTGCTCCAAAAAAAGAAGGCAGGAAGATAGTAAGTGCGTGTTCTAAAGATGGTCAGAGACACGGACGGGGTGAGTGAGGGTCAGCATGGGAGGTGGGCCGCAGGAAAGTGATGGAGTGGGATTGAAAGGAGTCTGTGAAGGCCCAGAGGACACTCCCCACAACCATGAACAGTAACAGCATGAAGGGTCAGTCATCGAGCTGGCACTGCGCATGCGTCGTCTCATTCAATCCCCACAACCCTTTATAGGAAAGAACTAGCAGCTGCCAGCATGGGCTCTGGGGCCCAGGGGCTTGGGTTTGAGTCCGACACCAGCACTTAATGAATCACAGCCATGGGAGAGCTTTCTGCTTGAAGAGCCTCATTTGGAAATGATGATAGGAGTAGCACTGCCCATGGGCTTGCGGAATTTTATAGGGGACCCCAGCTGCTACGACAGATAAGCCCTCAAATCTCAATAGCTTAACATCTAAAGGTTTGCTTCACACGTGTCCCAGTCCAAGTGAGTATTGGGTGGGTGGCCTTCCACGTGGACATTTAAGGACCCATGTTCCTTCTATTTTGTGATTCTGCTAACTGCTAGATGGCGAGAGATGATGTGGGAATGGGCTAAGCAGGAAAAGTGGTGCATGTCCCACAGTACGGGCAACCCAGCCACGTGGCTCCTCCAACTGCAAGGCAGGCTGGGAAATGGGATCTGTGTGCCCAGGAGGAAAAAGAAATGCATTTGGTGTCTCCCATGTTTGTGAGGATTAGATGTAAATTCCTGGCACCGAGATAGTGCTCAATAAATGGTGGGCGACAATCACCCAGTCTATTGCACTCGCTCTGCCCCTGTTCCTCCGGTATCTTTCTGATGCCTATGTCCCAATACCTTAACCTTTCACTTTAGAACGCCCTCAGATTCAGCCCGACCTTTGCGATGTTGCGAGGGTTCTTTTCCCTGAAAATCTTGGCAACCACCGGGCAATAAGGCTGGCTCTGTTCCCCAGCATCTTCGCTGAGCCCATGTGTCCCTGTTCCACCAGGGAGATGTGAGCGAGAGGCCATGGGTCTGGGTGGCCTCCTGCAGCCCCCTGCAGGCTTGCCTCGTAGAGGTCCTCCTACATTCCAAGGATGCTCTCCCTGAAGGCTAAGGAGGCCACTGCAAAAACTTCTGCATGAGGGCGCCTGGGTGGCTCAGTTGGTTGGGCGACTGCTTTCAGCTCAGGTCATGATCCTGGAGACCCAGGATCGAACCCCACATCCGGCTTCCTGCTCAGCGGGAAGCCTGCTTCTCCCCCTCTCAATCCGCCTGCTTGTGTTCCCTCTCTAGCTGTGTTTCTCACTAAAATAAATAAATAAAATCTTTAAAAAAAAAAACAAAACACTTCTGCATGAAATCCCGTGCTTCAGAGTTTGTCTCTGTGCAATCATCTAATTACTAATTAAGCAAGCAACTTCATCTCTCCACCTGCTACCCTCAAGAAACCCACAGACATAGTCTGAATGAGATATTTGGGGGGAGGGGGTGGAATACAGAGCCTTCGGATAGAGATGTGTAGATTTTTATTTTCTATCTTGTTAAAACATTTGTAATTCTCATGACACAGAACAAGTATGACTGTGACTCTTGTTTTGCAGTTTACGTAGCAAAGAGCAGAAACTCTGAAAAATCTATCCTGCTTTTGTTGGCATGACATCATGGTTAGGGTCAAACAGATCTGCCTTTGAATTCCAGCCCCCTACCTTTCTGCCCGTGTAACTGTGGGTAAACTCATTACTCCAAACCTTAGCGTCTCCATCTCGTAAACGACAGCGACAGGACTTAATGTCACAGAGTGGTTTGCTCGGCACCTGACAATAGTAAATGCGAAGGGGCAGTTATTTTTGTTATAATAATGACCACCCCAAGCCCCACATTTCTTACACTCTACCACTGAGGCACATATGCTCCTTCCCCCAAAACCACATGCACCCTACCTGGAGTACCGAAGAGTATTATTTGAAAGTTACCTGCGGCATTGTAGCTCCACATTTTTCCTTCCTGGAGGCATGTATCTATCTATCCACATTATCTTCTTTGCACATATAAGATGGAAGCACCCCAACAGCGAATGTTATTATCTAAGCAATTTGCTTTTGCAGAAGCCAAGGGCTTCAGAAGGTGTTTGTGGGGGGGGGAGGGTATTGATGAAGGAGAGGGTTCCAGGGAAAGACTAGTTGAAGCTGGAGGAGAGAACCTTAAAGGCTATCCAGTCTCACTTGATCTACTTGCTAATCTTCATGATGGTTCAGTTTGGCAAGAAGGGGTACCCCTCTTACCCTTAAAGACCCCTCTGAGGTGACAACCGTTGTGGGCTCATGTCCTAGAAAAACACACAACCATATGCACAAAGGTTGTGATCAATCTAAGTGGGTTCCAGTCACCCCCATGGCTCATTTGTGGACCTCAGGTTAAGACATGGTTTTCAAATGGCCCATTTGACCCCGTATATGGCTGAAAACAGCAGCCTGAGGCTAGGGAGGGGAATGGTACCATCAAACCCCAAGGCCTCGTGCCACTGCACGTGATGGGGATAACATGGGAGGCAGGGAGGCCAATTAGACCCTCCCAAGAGATGAGGTATCTGAGTGCAGGCAGAGAGAAGGGGAAGGAGGGAGCCCACTCAGGTTGTGTAAAAGAGGATTTCACCACTCACCCCAGTGGCTGGGCGCTGATGAGGGAGAGGGAAGTCCTAAGGGCGACTCCTAGTTTTCCCGCTTAGATGACAAGCTGGTGCCATTCTTTGGGGATAGTGCAAATGGAACGGAAAGGATGATGATGGCTTTAGTTGAGAAAATGCCAAATGTGGCCGGCCTGTGGGTTATCTAGTGAGGCTACCGCATAGAAGGTTAAATCTGCATTAAGAGCTCAGGGGAGAGCTGCAGAGAGTAATACTGGAGTCAACTCTGTATCACATCTAGGGGACCAGATGAGAAATCACAAAGGTACTGGGTGAGAGATGAGGGCCAAGGTCAGAGTGCTGAGAAACGAGAAACACCACTAGAAAAGCCAGAGTTTCCCAGACCTGGGGCATTTGCCTGCCCCAGGCCTGTCTCACCTGGACTATGGTTTCCTTTGGCTTTTTCAGTTCACCTCGACTTTGATTAATTTTTATGAGACTATTTGAAATGAAATGTATTATCAGTATAATAAATGAAAAAGTAAATCCTTTCCCACCCACGGAGAGTACTCCTAAAAAATAACCACAAATGGAAATAAAGAAAACCCTGTTTCTACATGCCAGCTGGTGATGACTGCCCAGAGAAGGCTCCGAGACTGCTCTCCCTTTTTACCTTAGAAAAGGAAGATCAGCAAGCATTAGAAAAATATTAAAGCGGACATTTCTGCAAAGAAGACACCCAAGTGGCCAACAGACACATGAAAAAGTGCTCAACATCACTCAGCGCCAGGGAAATACAAATCAAAACCACAATGAGATACCACCTCGCACCAGTCAGAATGGCTAAAATTAAAAAGTCAGGAAACGACAGATGTTGGCAAGAATGCAGAGGAAGGGAAACCCTCCTCCACTGTTGGTGGGAAAGCAAGCTGGTGTAGCTACTCTGGAAAACAGTATGGAGATTCCTCAAAAAGTTGAAAATAGAGCTACCCTACTATTGGGTATTTACCCTAAAGACACAAATGTCATGATCCGAAGGGGCACATGTACCCTAATGTTTATAGCAGCAATGTCCACAATAGCCAAACTATGGAGAGAACATAGATGCCCATCAATGGATGAATGGACAAAGAAGATGTGGTATACACACACACACACACACACACACACACACACACACACACACACACAGGAATACTATGCAACCATCGAAAAGAATGAAATCCTGCCATTTGCAATGATGTGGATGAAACTGGAGGGTATTATGCTGAACAAAATAAGTCAATCAGAGAAAGACAATTATATGATCTCTCTGATATGAGGAATTTGAGAGGCAGGGCGGGGGGTCGTGGTGGGTAGAGAGGGGAAAAAATGAAACAGGATGGGAATGGGGAGGGAGACAAACCATAAGAGACTCTTGATCTCAGGAAACAAGTGGAGGGTTGCTGGGGGTTATGGAAAAATATAAAAATAAAAAAATAATAAAAAGAAAAATGTAAAAGCCACACTAATTGCGAACAAAGACTTTCTTTGTTCCAATCAGAAGAATTAAAAGAGAAGTAAGAGAGAATTTCTCTTCTCACTATGCAATTCCCATTTTATCCCGCATCAAGGCTGAGCTGAAATGCAGAGGACATTTTACAAGGTATACCCAGCCCTTGTTGTGGTCTTACAGCATCTAAAATTACCCCTTCTGTCACCAGTGGTTTGAGTCCTTCACTTTGGGAATGCCAGGAGGAATAACGTCATGGTATCTGGGGGTTGGGAGGCCCAGGAAGGGCAGTGGTCAGTGTCGGAGGCTGAAGAAGGGCCAAAGTCGGGACCAAAAAGCTCCCTCTGAACTGGGTGTCCTTGGTGGTGTGGATTCATGGCACAGTGAGGGGCGGAAGGCGGGATGTGGTGGCTGGAGAGGGAGTGGGAGGAAGCGCTTGGCTGAGAAGGCAAGGAGAGAGATAAGGTGCTATTTGAGGTTCAGGGAGATATTGTTTTGCTTCCTTTTATAAAACGTGGGAGATAGTTGAACATACTTTTAGGTTCTGGGAAAGGAGATGGAGGTGAGTCTCTATATATCAGAGAGAGGTGATGATAGATAGAGCCAGGTCCTGGTTTGGGGGAAGAAGTAAAGGGTTCATTCAGATCAAGAGCACAGGGAGAGGGACTAACCCAAAACAGGAGAAGGGTCATCTTTTCTTAGTTTGAGGGTAACAGGCAAGGGCACATGCAAGCCCAGGTAACTGCCTGGGGAGTGAGAAAGTTCATGTCTGGAGGCAGATTTTCCTATCAAGTAGGGGCTGAGATTATTTCTGGGGTCTAGGGAAAAACTGAGCAAGGGCTTTAATTATGGGTCTGCTACTTGAAAGAGTGTATGAGGGGAGAGAGCCAGCACTGATAAGATATATGTGTCTCTATCCTATTGAGAAAGAACAGGAGAGAGAGAGAGAGAGAGAGAGAGAGAGAGAGAGAGAGAGAGAGAGAGAGACTGTAAGGAATTCCCTTGTGGATTGTGGAGGCTAGCAAGTCCAAAACCTGCAGGGTAGGCCTGCAGGCTGGACACCAAGGGAATGTTGATGTTGTAGTTCAACTCCAAGGCAATCTATGGCAGAATTCTGTGCTCCTTCTGGGCACCTCACTCTGTTTTCTATCTAGACCTTCAACTGATTGGACAAGACCCACCCATATTATGGAAGGTAATTGGCTTTACTCAAAGTCTACTGCTTGTTTTTTTTTGTTTTTTAATGTCCAACTCATCTAAAAAACACCTTCACAGCAACATCTGGACTGGATATTTGACCAGATATCTGGGTACTGTGGCCCAACCAAGCTGACACATAAAGGTAACCATCGTAAGGAGTATTAATGATCGTGTTTGTATCAATAGCAAAAACACGAGATGATGTAGATAAAGAGAAGACTGTAGAATGTGGAGAGAATCTTCTGGGTTCTAGGAGGTTCCAACTGGAATTAAATTCTCTTTGGACCACAAGGATTCCAATGGAGCCAGAACTAATGAGGGGGACAGCAGGAAAGAGCCAGAATCACCCATGGGAGCCCACCTTACCTTCAAGGAGAGTTACCATCTCAGCATAAAAAGACAGAGCCAATGAAAAAGAAGCTTCTAGATACAAATTCTGACCATGAAGCCCCAGTCAATAACTTCTGGGGATCCTCCTACTGAGCAAACCATAGGAAACAGTTGCTTTTAAGATAAACTATAGAATTTATCTTTCAATTCTTTCTCCTTCCTTTATTTTCAACAGATTCAAAGGCATATGCACTTACCTCACTGAGGTCACTATGATTACTTACTTTCTTTTCAAGCCTGCCCTTTCTTGATGTCATAGAATTTCCAGTCCAGCGTATTTTTCCTTCACTCCCAAGCCTGAGGTGCTTTCACATCCATCCTGTCCTTGGCAAGAATCCTTGGAGAGCGGCCTGGGACATACCTAGTGGTGAGCCACCTGCTCTGGGTTGGGGGTGGATCTATTCTGGTCATAGGCTTTGTGATCTGGACAAAGGAACTGAGTATGTGCCTGTCAAATTGTCAGGCAATACTAAATTTGGCGGGCCAGCTGAATTCTACCAGAAAATCATGCAAAATACGGTTTAGCAATTGGAAAAAAATTGGCCTGCAGGAAAAGACAATTGGATGAAATTCAGGAGGACTGCGTAGCCATGGAACTCTAACTCTAAGACTGCAACTAGTTGTGTGATCTTGTTGTACATGGGCCAATCCAAAGATCTAAGAGGGAGCTGCGCCACACCAAGAGTTTTGGAACCAAAGGAACCGATGAGAAGTCATTCTCCTGTTTCATAAGCATCAGAAAAAAACAAACAGAAACCAGGTTTCTTCTAACTTTAAAGGGTTATGGTTCTCAAAGTTCACTTCCTCTGAGCTTTCATGATCCTCTTCCTGGTCCTTCTCACTGGAATTCCTTGCACCTGCCTCTCCAGTGCTCATCACTCAGTAGCATTTCCTTCATCTCCCTCACACTGTTTTATTTCTGATACCCATCTAGATTAGCAGCACCTGGACAATAGGACCATGCTGTGTATCTATTTATGAGCTTTTCTGAGGACTCTTTTGTGCCTAGCATATACTTAATGATGAATATACTTTGGTCAAATAGTGATAAAAAGAAATCCCAATTTTTTCATGTGTTATGGTTTTTCTCACACTAGACCCCCTCCTCTATGCACAGCCTAATTCAGTGACTCTCTTAAGATTGTAAAGGTCAACAGTTACACGTGGTTCACCAGATCTTTGACCAGCATACGGTGAGAAAAATGCTTTGTGCCTGGACAGTCTACTTCTGGCAAGAGAAATTGAAGACCATATTAGCTTAGTTTTAAAGCTACATCCCATTAAGCTTGTGGTCAATTGAAATACTAGATGTTTTCTTTCCTTCTCTTTTTAAGTTTATGTAAGTAATTTCTATACCCCACATGAGGCTTGGATTCACGACCCTGAGATCAAGGGTTGCATGCTCCTCCGACTGAGCTAGCCACATACCCTGAAGTACGAAGATATTTTCAGATGGGCCTCTGCCAAGCTGCATCTCCCCCATCCTGCATGTGTACAACTGATCTTGAACGCAAAACGTGGGACTTTATATCTTTTGTTTCAGCTCAAGATTAAATCCAATCAAAATCACTTGGCATTTGGATGCGGTCAGTGACTACATTAGCAATCCTTCCTGGCTCCAGGTCACTGGCAAATTTGACATGTGTATCTTTTCTGTTCTTCTCCCAGGTTTTGACAACGAGGTTGGAAGCATTGAGACGAAGAGAGAAGCTCTAACGGTAACCACTCACTTCCATGTTGACCCAGAACTATTCATAAAACTTATGGGTAATCAACCACAAGCTGAGAATGCGTTCCAAAATACTTATTCCTTATTTCTTCATCTTATCCACAAAGCTCTTATAGATGACATTTTAAAAATATTTTCTACAGTACACACACACTTCCATCTACAGTAGCCCCTACAAGTTGCCAGCTAAATAATCCATTAAAATACTTCAAAACATAGCTTGTGTGATATAACTTCTCAGCATGCACCTGCCAGCCCTGGGGCCCCTATGTCCTTCTAGATCTCATGGTCCCCTCCCTCTTTAAAGAAATCTTAGCTTATTGCCTGGCACTGATATTGAGCTGATTTTCCATTGTCGGGATCCTGTATGATGGTTTATCCAATTTTATTTATCTCTCTCATGACTCCTCAAAAATTAACCACCGTGACTGTGAAATCATAGGACCACTTCCTGACATACCCCAGGACAAAGTGATTTACACTTTACACAAACTTTGTGTTTGTGGAGGGTGCTCTTCATAAGCACCAAGGAGCCATTGTGGACTCTTAAGTGGCAAAGGTCTGCAGTCAAAGATACCAATTATTGTTTCTTCTGATTCTTGCCAAATTCTGTAGGATGAGGCAATGGAACAGGCCTCTGTCACCCTGGTCTTCCACTATTAAACACAGCCACGTGGTGAGAAGCTTCTCATCCATCTCAGAATGTTCTTAATATTTTCCTGAGGTGATGAAGAATCTATACAAGTTGGGATTCTTCTGATCTTTGGATGCTGAAGGTACGAAGGCCCTACACAACTCCAAGGGACCAAGCTGATTGTCGCAAGATGTCAGGAAGAGCTGAGAAGATGACCTTCCAATCAGCCATGTTATAACTGGAGATGAAGGCCACGGTGCAACCTAGTTGCTCTCATGAGTAGAAAGTGCCAGAACCAAGAGATAATGAAGATGTCCCAATGGGAGAAGTTTTCCTCTTACTCCTATTACGTTTTTCCACAATGTAAGCTTTGGAAGTAGGTAGAATACATCCATGCGTTTGTTTCCGTAATGTGTCATACATAACGAGATCAACAGAACATCCTAAGGTTTAGAGCATGAAGGCAGACTTTGTCTTTTACACCTAACTCTGGAACTCCAAAAAGCCATGTTTTCAAAATGGGACCAAGTAGCAAGATCATCCTATGGTAGAGTACTGAAGTTTGAGTCTTTAAGAGGTAGCTTAGAGATGAAGGAGTCAAAGCGCATCCTTTAGAGGTAGGGAAACAAGTTCAATGAGGTTCAATGACTTGTCCAAGGTCTCATGGTTATGGAAAAGTAGAGCTGGCCTCTGACTCCAGGGCTCTGTCCTGTGGAACCCCTTCACTGGAACATGTGCTGCCCCTTTGTACATGGTGGTTTTATCTCCACCACCCTGCACTTACTTAATATTCTTCCCAATTTGAAGATGTTTTTTCTTCCTAGACAATAGTGAAAGAGAACAGATTTTGAATAGTTCTGGCTCCTGCTAATATTATGCCATATTGTCTAAGAGTGGGAATCTGGAAGGTGGTAAATTTAGAGACAGAGAAGCCAGTGATAGACAGGTGGGGTTGCAGAGGACAGATTAGGCACAGGTGCAATGTGAAGAGACAAGAGAGGTCTCGGTTGACCACAGAGGAAGGGAAGCAGCAAGGGAGGGCTATTGCTAAAAAGCCAGAATGATCCCAGGCTGTATTTATAGAAGGATGACATGCAAAGCCCAGGAAGCAATCATCAGGCTACAATCTCCATTAGTCAGCTCTCTGTCGAAAATGATGCCCAGGTCGCCACACTTGGAAATGCAAGAGACCAGAGCAGGGAACAGAGTGACAGAAAATCATTGCTTGGAGTAAGAGTTAAGGAATCCAGATAGTTGAAGGCAAGCTTTTCACTGATTCCACACCCATTGTCTGATTGCTTGAGCGGTGAGGAGGAAAGAGGGGACAAACGGAAGGAATTCCAGCTAGAAATTTCCTTTCGCCTTCTTGCTCTTAGCACAGAATTTTAGAAGCCCCATCTCTGTCCTCTCCTTCCAGTCAAGGTTAAGATCCCCTGCCTGAGGTCTCTTTCTGCAAAGACTTGAAAGCCCAGCATAATCAATTCATGATTAAGGACAGCTTCTCTACCTGTGCTAGGCTCTTGTGAGTAGGTTACCACCTCCACATGCTGGTTATAGGGGCTTCAAGAGCAAAGCTACTGAGCAGATTAGGGCTCATGGCTGGACCCCCACACTGACCACAGCAGCCTGGTGGCCTTCACCTGGTTTCTGAACTTGTTTTCGGCCTGTAGGTGGAAAGATTTTCTCCCTCCGTCTTTAGCAGATCCCTGTGGGAGTCCACACCACTCCTCCCTTACCTCCATACTTGAACAGCTTACTTAACAGTACATTGAATATAGTGGATATAGATAGTTCAACCTCAGAAACTCAATGCTGAGTTCCAGAAGTTAACAATACAGGATTCTCTTGATTTTGGGCAAATCTGATGCAGTAGTTTCGTATTTTGGAGAAAGGCAGTATGTACAACAGTTCTTCTCTGTCATGTCTTCTTTGACCTTCCACAGAGTTTTTAAGCTTCATTTAATATCTCCTAAAATAAAAAGGAAAGAGAAGAAAGACACACAAAGGAGAAAGAGCCTCATAGGCATCACATACCAGGTTCTTGCAGAGCAAGGACCGGAAGTGGAAAAGTCCTACTGCAGGCTTTCCCCATCTTGCCTCAAAAGAAATCCCTGAAAAAAAAAATACAGTAAGAGGACACTGTATTCCACCTGCAGTGGGAGAACTCAGGAAGCCAAGTCCCCAGTGGCCGACAGTGGCCAGATGGTCACTCATAGGAGCATGAAGCTCTGCTCTCTCTTTCTGGTCCCAGAATTTAGGGGCTCCTTTAGGAAGCATGCTGGGACACACAGGACCAAGAAAATGGGAAACATAGCGGAGAGCGGCCAAGTCCTCACGCACATGCCCATCAGAATTTCAGAAGGCCAACCGTGTCAACATAATGAGCCCATTAAAAGCTGGAGACACACGCTTTGTTTTAGACAGACCCAGAATCGAACATCTCTGTCCGTTCTCCTCCCTCAGTCTAGGTTGAGCCTTAACTGCCTCCAAGGATACTTCTCCACCCCTTCCAGAAACTGCTAGTCTCCTATAGGACCAAACCACATGTCTGGTGCTTTCACATCGCGCACTATCTCGTACATCTCCCTACGTCACACACTGAGATGGCCCTTGCTTGTTTTAATGGCTGCACGGTATTCCACCATGGCGCCATATTCACCTTTGCCATTCCCCAAGAATGAATGTGAACTTGCTTATGGTGTTCGCAACAACAAACAATGCTGCCCTGTATATCCTGGTCTAAGTGCCTGCACATGGATACAGGTGTGGGGAAATCACAAGAAAGAGAATTGTTACAGATGCCTTCAAGATTTTGATTCTGCTAAACTGTCCTCCAAAGAGTCTCCACCAATTTACCCTCCCACCAATGGCGCCCAAGAAGGCTTCCTTCGGAGAAGGCTCTATGAAGGAAGGCCAACAGGCGTGTGGGGGAAGGAACTAAAAACGTCTTTTGTTATTCTTTGGCTCATCAACAAAGCATTGTTGGTGCTATTTTGGGGGTGCTTGGTGCTGACTCCACAGATGAAGAGAGCATGGTTGTCTTTTCTCAGAGGGGACATCTGTCAGAAGCCATGTTGATTTTTGGCAACTCAGTGACACGCTCCCTGCATTTCCAGTGGATTCTTGGCTTCACTCAACAATGACCCATTTGTGGCTGAATATTTAGCTGCTCTCTCAATCCTGATGTCTGTTCTGCAAACTATTTTGAGATTTGATGGGCTGGTTCCCAGCAGAAACTGGATGCGAACGCCCAAATTAGGATCTTACGCACTGTTCTTTGTCTGGGAAGGTAGTACCTGGCAAAACACGCTTTTAATTTTTATTACTTAATTTAACATTTTTATTATGGGAAACTGCAGACATCTATACAAGTAGCAAAAATAGTTTGGTGAATCCCGATATATCCAGTACCTAGCTCTAATGATCAACTCATGGCCTATCCTGTTTATCTGTACACCTGCCATTCCCCCACCTCCTGTATTATTATGAAGCAAATTCCCGACTTCTTATCATTTCAACCACAACCACTTCAGGGTCTACCTACAAAATTTAAGATCTCTTTAGGAAGACATACTTATATTACCATTAACACACCTAAAATAGCTAACAGTGATTTTTGAATATACACAAATCATCCAGTCAATGTTTAAATTTGTCCAAATTGTCTCCCCAAATGATTGAAATATGATTTTTAAATGTTAGAAAAGCAAGATCCAGGGACAGGAGAACTGAGTTCAAGTCTCAGGTTTATCCCTCTTTCCCTGAGTGACTTTCATTAATTCTCAAGTCACCTTTGCCTCTGTTTCTTAGAATTTGGGGGTTGGGAAAAAAACCCATGAATCTAAACACTCTCAGACAAGGCTGATGAAGAAAGGAAAAGAACAGAAAAACAAAGCAAAACACTGCAATAATTGAAGCTAGTTCCTTTCTGTATAATGGTGACCAGATCAATAAATGTCTACCAAATTTAAAAAAAGTTACAAAATTTGTCTTCTCTTATCCCTGTGAAAGAGCAATGTTATGGTCAGGGGATCCTTATTATATCCTCTCGGCAGATAAACGCTTCTCAAAATGAAAAAGCTATACTTTGTAATAGATACACTATAAGTTGCTTTTATTTTAAAGCACAAAATCTTAATGCCGTATTTGTTTAAAACCCACAACTAGTCCTTTAGCATATCCTCCTGGTAGTTAGGAGACTGGAAATAGGGCTGGGAGAAAGGAAAAGAAAGATTTGTCAATGATTCTGGAAGTCGGGCAATGGCACTGGTGGCTCTGTTACCACACAGGAGAATGTATGCATATATATATAAATTATAAGGCACCATAAAACTGTTATTAGGAAAATGAGGATTCCCCAGGTGGTCCTAAATCATGCCTAGTGTTTTCCCCATTGCATTTCTATTAGCAGCAATCAGATTTCTCTTTGCATGAAGAAAACGTATTCCCTATAAAATCTAGGAAGACAGGACAAGGAGGGGGAAATAGTCAAAAAAAGCCATATTGGCAGGAAATTGAAAATACTGCCAAAAACTCTTGACTTTTTTTTTTTTTTTTAGATTTTATTTATTTGACGGAGAGAAACACAGCCAGAGAGGGAACACAAGCAGGGGGAGTGAAGAGAAGGAGAAGCAGGCTTCCCGCCGAAGCAGGAAACCCGATGTGGGGCTCGATCCCGGGTCTCCGGGATCATGACCTGAGCTGAAGGCAGTCGCTCAACCAACTGAGCCACCCAGGCGCCCCTTGACTTTTTTTTTTTTTTTTAAGACCATTGCAATTACCTTCCCCCTGCTCTATGTGTAGGTGGGCTCACGGGAGGTGATGAGCTAGCTGTGTAAAGGGAGGGAGGGGAAAACGAGCAAGAGAAGTATCTTCATTTCTCATGGTCGTCTGGTGAACACAGAAGGGAGAACACCTCCCTGGAAAAGGTGCAGTTACAGCTCCCAGGAAAGTCGTGCATCTCTATCTTGAAATGAATGGGGATCCTTTAGCAGAAAAGCAGCAAGGGAGGGATGAGGGGCAGACAGCTTTTCTCTCTTTCGAAGACAGTGGTGATCAGGGTTTGAAGAGCCCGGATGTCTTTTGCTTGAATGTCTATAGGTCACCATCCCTGACCTTCATCTGAACACAAGGGCTCATACATGTAGATGTGATACCTTCCCCCCTTCTGCCCCGTGCCCCCAAACATAAGAAGACTCTAACAGGCTGCCCTTCTGTTTGATGAGCAAAGGTGAGAGTCTGGTGCTTCATGACAGCTCGGGGAGGGAGGGAGATGGTGGAGAGGGGGCTGGGGTAGGGGTCTTCACAGATACGACCTGGAGAATGCAGCCAGCTTTGGTGGGTAGGCGCAGAACTCCCGTCCTCACTGGCCATGGCTGGTCAGAGCCGTGAGATGAAGACTCACAATTACCTTGGCAACCAGATAGCAGGCAAAACTGGTACTTGGCAATTTCCATAGACACTCCGTCCCCTCCCCCCCACAACTGCCATCTCCCACGGCAGCACATACGACACCTTCCCCCTTTCACACATCTCTAAGATCACAAGATGGTGTGTGAGGAAATGAGGGGAAAGGGGGAAAACAGATCCAAGACGTGGGGAAAGAGCAAGCCTTTTCTAAGCCCATGTGGGAGGTCGTGCTTGGATGACCTCCTCCCACTGGTTGACAGGAGACAGACAATTGGGGGACAGAGTGAAGGGAAAGAGGGGGTGGTTAGCAGCCAAGCTGGGACAGCAGGCGGTTCATTTGCTCATTGTTTCCAGAAATCACGAACATGGAACAAAAGCAGAGGGGATGAACAGCATGTATTCGCTCCCGTGTCCGTTTCTGTCCCTCCCTCCCATCTTTCCAGAAGTCCTAGTATGGAAACCTGCCTTCAGGGGCCTGTGTCCACCTGGTTCCCACCCTCTGGCCTTGATGGCCCTCTGCCGACCCCCCTCCACACACCTGCCACCCATCAGGTTCCATGCTGGACTCTGCGGCCTCGCGGTTCAGACTGACCTTGGCGCTGCTCCCCCGGCACCTGCAGGGGGGAGGCAAAAACCAACACCGCAGACAAAGTAACTGTTTTAGTACAGTTATAAATAGATACAGAAATATATACATACATTTATTTACACAATGTGTATATATATATACAGAAATGTATATACACATTATACAATATGTATAAATGCATACAGAATAAAATATTCTGGTATATAATCCTTCCAAAGGCTATCAACCGTAGAAAAAGAGTGCAGGGGTGCCCATAAGAATGGGCACAAAGTGATGGCCTGAGCCCAAACCTAACAGAAAAGGACTTACTTCTGGTTTACTTGCCTTAGTTTTTCAATTTTCCATTTTGGAATGTTTCGAGGCAGGAGAGTCGAATTCGTACCTCCACTTCACCAGGCGTCCCCTGACGTCCCCCACAATGTTATTGAAGCCTAAATTAACTCACGATTTGATGGGTCTGGACTCAGGCAAATACCTGTGAGACCATTATAGTAATGCATCCCGCTCCTTCCTGTGTGTGTGTGTGTGTGTGTGTGTGTTAAGAACACTTAACGTGAGAGCTACCTTCTTAACAAATGGATTCCGTTAACTTGAGTCACTTCATCGGACAGCAGGTTTTAAGAATTTATTCATCTTGTAGAACTGTAACTTCATGCCCACTAGAGAGCATGCCCCCATTTCCTCCCTGCTCTAGCCCCTGCAGCCGCGATTCTATTCTCCACTTCTGTGAGTCTGAGCCTTCAGAAATCCCACATCAGTGGGATCAGGCAGCACCTATCCAGTGACTGGCTTATTTCACTCAGCTCAGCGTCCTCCAGGTTCATCCATGTTTGGGGAATCCTTCAAAAGGATTTCCTTCTTTTTAAGACTGAATAATATTCCTTTTATGTGTAGCCCACATTTTTTAAACCATTCATCCATGGATGGGCACTTGGGTTGTTTCCACATCTTGGCCACTGTGAACAGTGATGCAGCGAATATGGGGGTGCAGAAGCTACAACTTAGTGGTCGCAACAGAAGCAGTACTGAGAAGGACTCTCTTTTGATTAGGTGCTCTCAGGGGAGAAGGCCTTTCTGTTATTTAGGCCAGGATCTGAAGCCTTGGTATTGCATCACCGGGCCACTGTAAATGTTGTCCAGGTTGTATACTGCACAAATCTGAAGGATGCTATTTGCAATGCTATTTGCATTGTATATTTGCATCGTACAAAAATATGCAGAAACTCTGAATGCACATCCAATCCTCTACACCCTAGTTGTTCTTCTTGACTGCTTTTCCCCATCTCCTAGCTATGTCTTCAGGTCTACTGAAAAGACATAGGTCTTTGGTCTACTATTGGGACTCAGTGGTGTGTATGCACGCAGAGAGAGAGAAAGAGGGGAGGGAGGGGGGAGAGAGTGAGGTATTGAGGGAAGAAGGGAAGAGAAATGAGGGACATAACAGACCAAGATAAAATATTCTGTATATAATCCTTTCAAAGGCTATCAAGAGGAAAAGGAACCTTTAAGTTCTGATAGTTCTAATAAGAAAATCCATTAAATTATGGAGGAGAAGCCAAGTAGCAGCAGACCGATTGGCAGAACAACTGTGCTAATTATCAAGGGATAAAAGGGGGCAAAATTAAAAGCAGAACTTCCCTGTCATGCACTTGAAGGCAATATGAAGGACTGAAAACCGACAGATTTCCAGATCGAGTCTGGGACTGGAGCTTGGAGTCTGGCCTCATTTCAAAGCAAAGCATTTTGAGGTTGCAGGAGGAAGATGATATGAGGAAGGATTGAAGGTCAAAGTTTTAGTGCAAGGAAGGGCGTGCTTCTGATTTTTATAAGCTGGAATATTGTTTGTGCTGCATAACCAGCATGCTTACTATGATTTTAAAAATAACAGCTAGAAGGAAAATATGTGAAAATGTTATTGGCGATTACCTTCTCTGGGTGGTGGAAGACAGTGCCTCCCCTCTTACTTCTTGTCTCCTCCTCCTTCCTCTGTGTGTGTGTGTGTGTGTGTGTGTGTGTGTGTGTATCTTATTTTCTCCAATGGAAAAAAAAAATTTTAAGGTAAGAATCTTTTGGTTCCCCTAACTGAAGTTTTAGTATGGCTAACATGGCATATCAAATTTTTTCCTCTAAAATGGCAAAAAGTGCATTTTGGTTTCAGAATACTCTTCAGTATTCTGTATCAGAGGAACCGCGTTATTCTAGAAGAAAATGTGTATGCCAGGATATGCAATATTCAACAAGATGAATCCATACTTGGCCTTCAAAATAGCTAAGGATAGATTTTATCTTTGCTTAGTCCTAATTTTAGTGTAGATGAAGCTCAATCCTTCAACATTTAAAAGTTATATTAAAAGGCAAACCTCTAGGGGCCAGAAACCAAATTCTTAAGCTTGGATAGCTAGAGTACATTCTGAAGGCCATTTTGTTTTTATGACCACTTGGTTCAGAATTAATGAGAACTACTTTGCATAGACATTATTTTATATTCCAAAGCAGTACCTTTGGGGATTCTTCCATTCACCTTGTAGATACAGATTATCAAAGTGTTTTGTTGTTGTTGTTCCCAACACATTCGCATTCTAGTCTATGAACCTCAGAGATAATTATCTTTTCAGGCCTACAATTTTAGAACATTTATCAGGTTATTAAAACTACCAATTATGGTGGTAAACACCCAAGGAATTTGGAGACTGTTGGAAAGATTAAGAAAACCAACTTCAGAGATTCCGTTGGAGGAAAGGGGTGCAAAGAACAGAAAAAGCTTTGGGTCCTCATTGAACACTGATATTTTGACATCTCTTGAAATGTTTCTTTGTTCTTCTCAGAGAGGATCCTTCTTGTGAATGAGATCCTGACAAGGCCACTGATGACTACAGAGAAAATCTGAGACATATCCCCAAATGTTTGAAACCACTAAGATGCTTTGTGATCTCTGAGTTCAGAGCACCGGAATCACATTGTCTGTGGGGCAGAGCCCTGTGGTCTGGGACAGATGGTTGAAAACCTTTGCTGGCCCACGATCCTCAGGGCTAGATATGTTAGCCCCATTCAGAAATATCTTTGAATGCCCTTCTTAGTGGTTTATTCTCAGAACTGCAGGGAGCAAAAGGAATCTCCATTTTACTTGGTAGGTCCAACCCCTAAGAAGTTGGGCAATGGGGAGTGAAGTATGGAAAGTGGCTCGTCAGTATCACAGCCTGTGGAAGGTCCTATTACGATAATTGTCAATATGATGAGTTCTCTGGGAAAATATCGGGGAATGGGAATGGACGTGCTGGGGATGCGGTTAGCTGTGTGTGGAGGCTGGCCTTCCCATCCCCCCCATGCACCTGCTGCCCCCTCAACTGCACAGCGACATGCTGCAGAAATCTCCTATCAGTACCTCTCCCCCACAGTTCTGTTCTCACAGGGAGCCCGCAGGTCACACCTTCTGCTCGGGTCTCACTCGCCAGCAGGACTTCACATAAGCCATTCAAAATCTGAAATGATGTCATAAGGAATCCGTAGATAGCACCGACTATACGCCAGCACTGTTTAAGGCATGCGGCCAATGTGAGGCCAATTTATCCTCATAACAACCATACAAGGTAGGCACCACTACTACCCTCATTTGTTGAGGGAAAGACTGAGGCACGCAGAGGCTGAGTATCTTGCCAGATGTCATACCATTAGTAGCCAAATTTGAATGCAAGTAGTCCGACTACAATAAGGCACACGATCAGGAACTATGTCTGCCATCTAGCTCACAAAGAACACAGAAGGGACATCAGGGGAGTGGGCTTCGAATCCCCATTTGATAGGCCTCTAACCCTCATGCTTCAGATCTACTTGGTCTCACAGTCCAGGCTCTCTTTGGAAGAGAGAAGAGCAAAGCCTTCCCCATTGGGCCACCCCAAGCCTGTTTTCTCGCAGTGGCTGAGAACTACGTGGGCTTATGCACACCTGCTCCGACCCAGCTGCTGAGACGTTCATGTTGCCAGACACCTGCCCAGGGGGAGAAATAAAACCGAATTACATGTCCTTATTCCCCTGGTATGTACCCTAGAAACCAGGCTTAAACCCAGCAGCGAGGATCTTTCTTGAGGCGTTAGTTTAAAACAATACCTGTTCCGACGTGACTTGGAACCTCAGACTGGAACTAATTTTTTTTTTCACTGTCTTCTGGAATCCTCCTGTGATCTCTAACCTAGGTAAAAGGTATTAAGAGAAGTGCTGAAAACAACCTTCACATCATGTAACTAGGTAAGTGAGTGTTCTAGACCCGGGCATGCAAATCATCTAGACATCATGTTAAAATGCAGATTCCAATAAAGGGAAGGTTCTGCATTTCTAGCAAGATTCCAGGTGACGCTGATGGGAGTGACAAGGTTCTAGAGCACTTCTCCTACTCCTAGGAAAGGAAGTCCTCTGCAGAGGGAAAGAGCACGCTCTCTTTCTTTCTTTCTTTCTTTCTTTCTTTCTTTCTTTCTTTCTTTCTTTCTTTCTTTCTTTCCTATCTATCTATCTATCATCTATCTATCTATCTATCTATCTATCTATCTATCTATCTATCTAAGATTTTATTTATTTGACAGAGAGAAACACAGCCAGAGAGGGAACACAAGCAGGGGCAGCGAGAGAGGGAGAAGCAGGCTTCCCGCCAAGCAGGGAGCCTGATGTGGGGTTCAATCCCAGGTCTCCGGGATCATGACCTGAGCTGAAGGCAGTCGCTTAACCAACTAAGCCACCCAGGTGCCCCGAAAGAGCATTTTCAATCCCAGATTTTTTCTCCTCTCCGGAGTTAAAAATATTTCAAGGGATGATTTTATTGCACGAAGCTGTATTCCTAAGTAGGAGAGTTGTCCTCACTAAATGGCGATGTGTCCCCTGTCCACTTCAGTGTGGTGGCCGAATGGGGTACATTGTGGGACTCTAACACCGCACAAACCTCAGTTCAGAAAGCCTTCCTGAGGGGGTAGGATGAGAAGCCTGCTTAAGAATGAGAAGCCCAGGGGCGTGTTGCAGTGCCCAGTCCCGTACACACGAGCACACCAGCTGGGGAGGCCACGAGACACACCTGTGTGTAGAAGAATTTGAATCCAGATGCGCTCAAAGACTCAAGCACCTGTGCTCCCTCCCCCAGCAGTCCCCCAACCCCAGCACCTAGCGAGGGGGTAAGGAGCCGTTTGAGGAGCTGGGATGGGAAAGAGACCACGGACAAAGAGCTTCAGCAAGCAGCCTGCGAAGGGCAGGGTCCGGCTTGTCCGTAGAGGGTCAAGGGGATAAGGAAGCACCTGGAATGCCTGGAGAGGAGTCAGGTTTTGTGGGCTCTAGCTTATTACAGACCTTAGTGTATGCATGGTAAAGGGTTGAGTCTGCAGGTCTGGGAGATCACCTCCAAGCCCTTGGAATATCCTGCTGGATGAGTGTGCCCTGGTTTACCTGATTTACCTTGGGCCACACTAGGCAATTTATGCAAACACTGTGATTTATGGTGGGGGCCTTGTCCATGGGGTGTCAGTTTGACCTTCAGGAGGGGCAGCTGTATGAGCGCTCGATGCCTACACAGCTGGCCTCCCCCAAGTCCCTGGACACGAGGCGTGGGTGAGCTTCCTGGGTTGGCAATGCCCCTTTCATCTCCCAGCAGTACTGGGAGAATTAAGTGCCATCGGTATAAACCCACCGGGAGGGGACAACTGGAAGCTTGTTTCCAGTGTCTCCTGAACTTGGCCCTATGCACCTTTTCCCTTTGATGCCTTTAATTTGGTCCTTTCAGTGTTGTAAACCATCACCCTGAGGGCAGCAGGTTTTCGGGGTTCCGTCATCCCTTCCAGCACATCGCTGAGGAACCTGATAGCACTTAGAGAAGAGCTCGACACCATATCCAGGGCTACCTTGGGTGGGTGAATGGGGGAAGAGTTCAGTTTGGTGCAGATCTGTATTTATTGAGCACTTACTACCCACCAGGCCCTATTAGTCATTGGGGTATATAGATGAGTTAAGTGAGAATCCCTGCTCTTGTAGAAAACCCAGTTCCTGAGGAGATCCCAAGGAAAACACCAATTTCACCCAGAAGTTCTAAGTGCCATGAGAGAGACAAAGCGTGGTGCCATGGGGTTTCCAGGGGTGGGCACCCAGCAGTACAGACATTCAGGAAAGGAAGGCTTTCTGGAGGACAGCATCCCTCCATGGACCACCCTGGAGATTTGGGGGACTTTGTCACAGTCCCCAGAGTTGCCTTTCTCCAATTATGTAACAGCTCTCCCTGGGGGGACTTTTGTGCCTGGAGGCACAGGTGCTAGGGTGGGAGGGAGTAGGTGTGTTTCCCACAAACACAAGGGACTGCATAATTCATCAGACCCGGAAATCAAAGTTGTGCTTCATTGGAAAAAGGAGAACCAGACTGTTTGCGTCTCTGTGGCTTGCCCTGGGCTGTCTCCGGGATGTCATGGCATTACGCCTCGTGAAGCTGCTGGCATCTCTGCCCACCCCTCAGGTCAGAATGCTGCAGCACAAATTCATGGTGACTGACGGGAGTGTCATCCCAAGCCCCCTCAACCTTCCCATCCCGGGCTGGAACAGTAGCTCATAAAGCCCCCCACTTTACAATGGTTGAAAAACATGGCTCACTTTTTAACATCAGTGGGGTTTCCATTTTCTTTCTCTTCCAAGGAACATGACTCCCAAGGAGGGGAGGGGGCCCTTAGGATTCCAGCCTCCCATTTCTTCAAGTTTTTCTCTACTAGTAACCTCCCTTCCCCCCATTCTGTAAGGCACCTACCTTTAACCTGTACTTACTTTTGGAACATTTTATTGCTTATTTCCATTACCTTCAAGATGATGATGATGATGATGATGATGATGATGATGATTCTTGTTCTTTTTCTCCTTTTTAAATCCCACTGCCTATATTCGTGTTCCTTTTTCAGACTCAATCTATGCAGGTCTCATGTACGATGGCCAGATCTATGCACATCTTTAGACAGAAGCGTGAGCCACGGCGCTAATGACAATCACGAAGGTTAGACACAATCCTCCCCCACCCCCACCCCATTCAGATGCCACCACAAAGATGCAACAACATACCTCCCCTCAGGGATCCTTCTTCTCCCTCAAGGATCCTACCTCTGACAGACAATCCCCTCTATCGTCTGCTCAACATCATATGTCTCTTCCTGTGTCTGGAGAATTGTCTGATCTGGGTGGGAGGTGGAGCTCACGACCGGAGAGAAATAAGAGGATGTAGGCCTGCTTTCCAGAGCCCTAGGATACAGCACTCCTCTGGGACTCTGATCTGAGGGAGGCGCCTGGGAATTCATCGTGGAGAAGGCAGTGGCAGAGGAAGCCCCACAGGGTCTCCTGGAGTCCAACAGCAGCATCGGGGTCCAAGTTAGCCTGGGGCGGGATTCTGGCTCTCTAGCTGCTTCCTCCTGCCTGGCTTCCCGGCTTCCAGCTACTCCTGCTTTTCAGTCACTCACTTTTCCACTTGCACCAGACACAGTCAGTTTCTTTTGCTTAAAACTAGCGCCCATCGACTGACACATAACGCCCTTTAACATGCGCCTGCCTCCGCTCGCTCTCTTCTTCTTGAGCTGTTCTACCTGGGTGGGAGCCCGCAACTTTTAAAAGGCACATGGGCAGATGGGAACCGTGATTCTAAGCGAGGGACAGAGATGAGGATGACTGAGAGCGAGAAATTTCTCTCCTCACTGATAGCTGGGAAAGAGGCTTAGGGGTTAGAATGGGACCAGTCATTCCAGCATCTTACAAAGCTGTTTTCAAAGAGTTACTAATGCCAACAACAGGAGAAAAAGAATGAGAATTTCTTTCTTATTCTCTTCTGAACTGCTCTCCACTCTCACCCAACTCAAAGCACAGACCTTTGGCTTACACATACTTGAAATGCTTATGGTCTATTTCCTCCAGGATTAGTCTTCAATCTGTTATCTATATAAGAGTTGTTCTATTTTTTCCTATACAAAACCTGGGGGAAAAACACGGCTCTCTACCCAACTCTCCAGCCCCTCCCCCTCTCCCCCAAGCAGACACAATTACTGAAAACACACAACATGATCTTCTTTATTTAATTGTTTAATCAGTTTACATTCCACAACTGACAGATTATTTATTTTTATTTTTTCATGAACAAGTCTTTTAATTAATTACCAGACACTTTTTTTTCTTCAATCGATGGAAAGACAATATTTCTGCCAATTTGAAAAAGAAAATTGCAAGATGCAGTCGGTATCAGTGAAGTCCCCAAATGCTGCTTCCTCAGTCCTTGCAAAGTCACAGGAACCTGGCAATTTCCCTTTTCATCCCCCCTCCCACTTCCCTGTTAAATTCACCTCTCCGAATAGCACAAGAGTTTCAAGATCTGGTTTGGATCACCTTTCCTGTAATTAATTAATTATGAGAAGGAACAGACAGTACAATAGATCTGATAAGATGTAGCATTCTTGTAAAGATTAAACAACACATTTATTCACATCGTATCAGAATGAGTTAACATAATAGGTAATCTTATTTTAGCACCATTAACCACAGGAATTGCTGCTGCCTCCCAGGGCAGAGGCGGTGTTGGAATCCTGCAGTACACACGACTCCTTGTCTAACCAATCAGAAAGCACTATGCAAATTAAAGTTAAATTCATATAAATTTATATTGACCAAGCAATAATCTGATGGACCATAAACACTCCTGGTGTTAGAGAGTTTTATCAGCCACAGTCCCTGTCTAATGACCATATATATAAAACATACTCACCAAATCAGCTCATTTTCTTTCACTTGGTAACATGGGCTCTGAATGTTCTATTTTAAATGAGCTAAATCTTGTCATACCGGCTCTTTGAAATGCTTTGACAATGCCCAGGGGTTGATTGCTTGCATTTTATTCTGTTCTCTGTGCTAAGATCTTGCAACTTGTTTTCTTCCCCACCCCAAAGAAAGAGGTTTCTTCCCATCTAAGGAAGGGACAGATGGGCAACGGTGGGCTGAGTCCCAGTGCAAGGGACAGAACCTGTCACCACTACCTCCCAGAAAACCCAGCCTAGCCTGTGGTCACTGCTCTCTCCAGCACATCTCCTTTAAGCATTTGACTTTAAGATACAAATGCAAGGAAATTAAGGGGTTGAAAAAACCGGCTCCTAATATTGGTGAGATGTTATTAGCAGGTGACTAGATGACAAAATGATGCAATCATCACTCTTGATCATGAGTGAGGAGGCTGGCTTGCCCCCTTCTCCACTGTAAGATCAAGGATATGGGCATAAGGGATAAACGGACACTCCCATAGTTGAAGAAAGTGACCTGCTCTGGCCTCTCAAACTTGGATGAGTCATTGGCACCATGCCCAGGGGCAGTGCTGACACCCTGTGGGGGATGTGACACGTATCTGACAAGCAGCGGTCCTCTCCTCCGACGAAGCAGGTGAGGCGGAATTTCAGGGGCCAGGATGGCAGCCTGGCTCTCTACTCTCGGTCAAGGCCAAACATTGGCCTCTGCCAACTGGGAGATCCCAGGGACTTACAGGGGAGGGGGTCTGATTCGGCCTCCTTTTATTTTTATTTTTTTTTAAGATTTTATTTATTTATCTGACAGAGAGAAACACAACCAGAGAGGGAACACAAGCAGGGGGAGTGAGAGAGAGAGAGAGAGAAAAGCAGGCTTCCTGCAGAGCAGGGAGCCCAATGTGGGGCTCGATCCTGGGACTCTGGGATCATGACTGAGCCCAAGGCAGATGCTTAACAACTGAGCCACCCAGGCGCCGCCCCCCCCCCCCCCAATCTGGCCTCTTAACAAAGAGTCTAAATCTTTGCTGTCCTCTCTGGCAGCCAGGTGCCGCGTGTGGCTGTTGAGCACCGGCGGCGATGTCGCTTCTCCAAACCGCAACGCTTCCTAAGAATAAAACTCACACTGGATTTCCAAGACGTCATGAAAAAACAATGGGTGCAAAGTATTTCAGTGATTTTGTTTTATACTGATTTCAGGTTAAAATAATATTTTTGATATGTTGGGTTGAAATAGGTGTTAAAATTAATTTCACCTGTTTTATCTGGACTTTTAAAAGAGGGGCTACTAGGATAGTAAAAATTGCATATGTGGCTTACATTCTATCTCCGTTGGACAGCACTGATCTAAATCGCCTCCTGAAGCCGATCCCAGAGTGACAATCCCTGTGGACCGTCAGAAAGGAGAAAGGTGGGGGCGCCTGGGTGGCTCAGTTGGTTAAGCGACTGCCTTCAGCTCAGGTCATGATCCCAGATCCCCTGGATCGAGACCCACATTGGGCTCCCTGTTCAGCGAGAAGCCTGTTTCTCCCTTTCTCACTCTGCCTGCTTGTGCTCCCTCTCTCGCTGTTTCTGTCAAATAAATAAATAAAATCTTAAAAAAAAAAAAAAAAGGAAAGGAGAAAGGTTTGGGTTGAAGGCGCCGTGGACGGGAGGGTTAGGTGAAGCTGGGTGTGAACCCCTCCCTCCCTCAAGGGACCCTCATCTTCTCCCTCGTAGGGGAGGCAGCTTCTCGTGCTATAGGATTACCCATTCGCTTACTTCAGGGTGCCCTGCCTTTCAGGATCGGTCTCCGCGGCCAGGCCCGGGATGCTCTGGTGACTGCCATTTCCCCTCCCAAAAGTTCTCTCTCTCTCACCTCCACTGGTAACTCACACCTGCTGCCCTTACCCCACCACCCACCAGTGCTTGCTTCCTCCCGATCTGGAGGCTTCCCCTAGCCAGCCTCCCGGCTTCTGACCTGCGCAGGCCGTGTTTGTAGAGCGAGTCACAGATGACAAAGCAACGCATGGGTACCATCTCCCCTGAGACTCTTCTAGCTCAGCTGGCAAAACCCTATCAGTAAAGATAGTAAGACCAGAACGGGAGAGTGGGTGGGAAAAGGCATCTGAGAACAAAAAGGTAGATCAGAGGCTTTGGACTAGAGCACAAACCAGCTAGTAGCTTGAGGTTACTTTCTGAGGAGTGAGAGGGGCAGAAGGAGCAGGGAGTAAAACTCTCCAGACGGGCCTTCAGGCGGGAGGCGCGCATGGCATGGGCTTGAGCCTCTAAGGATAGCAGCAGAACGGCCAAGGAGCCCCGTGCTCCCTGTCTGGTTGAGAGGACGCAGAGACAGTGAGGTAACAAGACTCGCCTGAGGCCCCGAGTGAGCCAGCGGCAAAGATATGAACGGGAACCCAGGATCAGGTCTTTGTGTTGACCTTCACGACGAACTTCACCCTTCAGACTTTAATGACTTGCTTTTACTTTCTGGAAAATACATTTTTACTTTAAAGGCAAAGAGCTTTAGAACAGAGGGTCCCAAGCAGATACTAGTGACTGTCAGAGAAACCAGAAAAAAACAAAACAAAACAAAAACCGAAACACACACACCACACACCCCTGTGCCAACAGCTTCCCTCCCTTCAAATCCCGCCTGGAGTCAGGATTTTAGGGCCGTCTACGTAAGTCCTCCAAAACCTGAGGGCTACATCAATGCATTTGTTCAGTCTCAATTCCCTCTCCCTTATTTTCATTTTCCACTTTTATTTGTACATTTTTACAGACAGTCTTGGATCGAAAACAGTCACACCATGGGTGGAAGTGGGAAAGGAGTCCGAGAATGAGCTACTGAGAGCTCCTTATGTGAAAGGCATCACCACGTCCCAAATGACATGGACACATCGGTACATCTGGGCTTGACACGGTCTCCAGGCACCCAAGGAAGGAAGGGAAAGGTTTGGCCACAGGGAATCATGGGAGAGGGGAGAGAGGGACACAGAGAGTCCCCCAAGGGGCAATACCCAGTCCTTGGAAATGAAGAAAAGGACTGCATCTGTCAAAGTGAGGCCAGGTCTGAGTCACTGCCGTGCACCGCCCCCCATGCTTACACCCCATTTTCTGCTTCTCAGTAGTTGGGCTCTAGCCCTACAGTGAACAAAGACTTGGACTTCCCTCAGAAAAGGTCGTACCGGCACACCGAAACAGGATCCTCTGCAAAGCAGAAAGCACACAGACCCTTTCGGAAAACGTTCTTGTCTAGAATCTGGGATTCGGTTTTTCCCCAACAGGATCACACCCAGAACGTCTCCTAGTGAATGCACCATCCGAAGGACTTCCTATGAGAATCCATCTACTTCACCAACTGACAAGAGATAGAAGATTCCAGTTCTTTGAAATTTGTTCCCATCTTAAACGTAAAAGACCATTAAAATGTTTCAGAGCATGATCTGTTCCCACCGGTAGGGCACGTATAGCTACAAATCGGTGTCTGCAGGAAAGAAAAAAAAAAAGGCATTGAGCCTTGCTTTATAGTTAACTGTTTCAGCACGTATATGCTATTTGCTTCATATGGTTTACTCATGCCATGACCTCTGGGAATAATCACAAAAGATTCAGAGTGCCCTTTGCAAAATTGGCTTTGGACCAAAGGGAGGGAGCCTGAGAATGGGTGTATTAAGGAGCCAACCTCTGCAAGGGACCCAAATGATAGAACAGAATCCCACGTGCTGAAGCTGGATAGGGACGGTCCTATTTGGTGGCCAGGGTGACTCACTCTCAATTGTCCTTTCAGCAATAGGGCTCTGCTGCCACAGGATTGTTTTGGCCAGTGCAGAATTCATGTGACATGTCATGTTTGCAAATCATTTTACAATTTCTTTGTCGCCCTTAACATTCCATGAGGTAAAGTGTTATCACTATCCTCATTTTGTGGATGAGGAGGTTCAAGTATGGAGAAGACCCAGCGCCCAGAGTCACCAATCATTTTAGTGCAGAGCTGAAATGGACTTAACAGTAACTACGCTACAGAGCGTAGCTTAGTGAGTTGCTCTGGCTTCCGTGCTCTTACACCTACAAATAGATCGAGATAACACTCAAAAAAAAAAAAAAAGGAGAAAAGGAAAAAAAAAATCCCAAAGTAGGAATCTCTTCATTCTGTTCTGCCCACCCCTACACTCTGGCATTGAACTTTTTCAAAAAGTCTGTGGTCTTCGGGGGCTCAGAGTCCTGTGTTCCTTCTGCTATGAACACAGGGTCACGGTCACGTCCATGCAGACCAGTGTGGGTCTGTGGACTGGGACTCCACTCCTCGCCCCGACTTCCAGCCCAAGATAACCCCCGCCAGTGGAAGTTTTTGGGGCTGTGACCACCAGGATGCCCCTGAGTGATGGAATTATAAACAATCCTTTAGTCTTTTTTTTTTGTACTTTATTTTTCTAATTTTCTACAGTTTTTTATTATTCAGGAAAAAGTAATCCAATAGCCAATACTAATGTAGTCTAAGAACTAACAATAAACATTTAAGAAACATTTTGCACCATGGAGGCATCGATGGAAAGAGTGCAGTCACAGCCCACCAAGCTGACTGCTTTGAGAGACACCAAAATCTTTTGTGTTGATCAGCTCGGGTGAGCTTGTTTAAAAGCCTGTCCCGGCGGCGCCTGGGTGGCTCAGTGGTTAAGCCACTGCCTTCGGCTCAGGTCATGGTCCCGGAGACCCGGGATCGAGCCCCACATCGGGCTTCCTGCTCGGCGGGAAGCCTGCTTCTCCCTCTCTCACTCCCCCTGCTTGTGTTCCCTCTCTAGCTGTGTTTCTCTCTGTCAAATAAATAAAATCTTAAAAAAATAATAAAAAATAAAAAAAAATAAAAGCCTGTCCCCTCACTCCATCAGATGCCACCTCGAAGACAGCACAGCAGGGAACCTTGCTGGGATGCAGCAGTGATTTCTAAATATGGGGAAATCATCTCTCCCTATAACTCATCATAGTTCCCTTCAAAGGGCCTGATTCGTCCACTGGCACGGTCGGCCCCCGGAAGAGGGGCAGCATTTTCAGAAGAGACAGTTTCCCTTTAGCCTTGAGAATCAACCAACAGACCCAGGCAAACCACACCAAAGACGACCAGAGTATATTTCTTCCCACTCCTTCCCCTCAGACACTTGAAAACCAGTTAATTAACGCTCCCGGAAAAAGCCAGGTGAAGACGGAGTCAATGCCTCTGGGTACTTGATTTCATTATGCTGTGTGACTCGGGTGGGCAGCTTTAGGGATCTAAGCAGCTCATCCCCCATTAAATTAGAGCAACTATGCATGGTTCATTTTAGACCTCTTTTCATGACCGTGGATGACTATTAGGAGGTAGGGCCCATACTCAAGAGTTCCAGGATATCGTCTTTCCTCATCAAAGGAAAGGCAAGCACTGTTAGGTGGGACCATTGGCCCCAACAAGAGAAATGCCAGGATGGGTCCAGGGTGCTGCATATGGACATGTGATCAAGGAAGGCTTCATCTTGATTTGGTGGAGATGTTGTCTTCCTGACTTTGTGATCCCCGAAGCTGAAAAGATATAGTTATTGAAAGGCTGAGGCTTTCAGGAGGACTGAAGCTGGAATAGGCACATGTAAATTTTTTAGTTTAATATTTCCATGCCAGGAAGCTACCGACCTCCTTTTGAAGCCTACAGCCACAGCAGACGAGGAATAGGGCTGCTTGGAGAGTGAGGATGAGCCCCTTCCGAGACAAATACCTGAACTCTTTTAATGGAGCAGCTATTTTCAGGCGATGCAGAGGGAAAATGGAAGTGAATAGAGGGAGAGGAAAAGGAGACATGGAGGAAACAAATCTCCCAAAATGGGTAGAGAGAGAAACAGAGCCTCTTTCCTGGCAAACACTCCACTTTCCTGAATCCCCAATGTCATAGGGTAAGGAAGGAAATGAAAGCTGAAATGGGCCCCATGCTTAAGGCTGACACGGATGGAGCTCAAAACACATCCCCGGTCAGAGACCTTGCATGCACACCTATAAGGAATTTGAACTTGACCCGGGGTCAGGGCTGGGGCTTTAATGAGGCTGCTAACCCTGCCACCCATCCGAAGACTGGGTTCTACTTTGAGGTGAAGTTGGCAGAGCTTCCCTCTTCCTTCTCCCTCCCCCTTCCCTTCCTTCTTCCCCGGCAGGCAGGCCGATGCCTCAAAGATGGGGGGGGGTGTCGGATCCCTATGTTGGAGGGATCAAGGTCACCAGCGCAAGGACTTGCCATCCTGATCACGTGGCTCAGGCCTTTCATTGGCCCGAAGCATGAGCAGACAGAGCAGAGTGGATCCTATATGGCCCAACTCCCAAAGCCGAAGCTCAACGCTCCTCTCCTGATGGTGAGTTAAGCCCAGGTGGCTGACTTCTCTCTTAGGAATCTCTTAACATTTTAGGAAGGTTTTGAAGGGACACAAGAAGCAGTATTAAAGTTCGATCATGAAGATGCTTAGCCAGAAAGAGTGGCTGAGCCATTTATGGCAAGCATGGGATAAAAAAAGAAAGAAGGTATAAATAGTCACAGGCTGGTGAGGCAGTATCTTCAAACATGGCTACTTAAGAAAAGTTTAAATGATGGCAAGCTGCCCCCTTTAGAAGTTCTTTCCCCATTTTCCCGCTTAGGAACTGCTGGAGTTTGGGTCTGGTCACAGACAAGCCCTCTGCTCCCAAACAGATGTTCGTGGACACCTGTCTCTCCCTGCTTGGCAGAGCCCACTCAAGACACTAGAAAGGAAGATACAAGGCCTCGCAATCTGGCATGCTTCTCACTTTTCTTCAAGCCCTAGTATGCCTCAAAGGGGGAAATCTACCTTTTCGAGAAAAAATGTTTTACAATAGAAAAACAGGCTTTTCCTGAAAATGGTTTCTCTTCTCATAGAATAAATCCTTTATTTTCAAAATCCTTAGAAGCCCAGTCAGAAGATAAAGTAGGATTTCCTGCTCCACACCTCACCCTCATGTCTCAGCACACCCATACAACGGGCGCGCGCACACACGAGACCTTTTGTAGAAGCTGACCAGCGTCGCTGGGAAGACAGCCTCAGGTAGCACAGCCACACCCGCCACACACACACAGAAAATGCACCAGAGAGCTACACATACAGAGACCCACGTTCAGGCCATTCATGCACGTGGGACGCCCTATCTGGATGTGAATTACACACACACACACACACACACACACACACACACACACACACAGAAGATGAGGAGACAGGCAGACACGTAGCCTGGTGGATCGAAGAGGGAGAGGCGGTTGGGAGGTGAGGAAAGGTGGCACTGATAGGAAGATAGATCAGAAGACAGGTAGATGAAACAGGTGCTTGGATGGGAAGGAAGGCTGTTGAGTTGTTGTTGGCCAAGTGCCCCAAGCACACTTAGTTATGAAGCAACTGAATTCTCAGCTACAAGACTGACCCATGGCTGTGTAGCTTGGGGATGCGCTCTTTGCCTCCCCAGGGCTGTGCAGCCCCTGCAGGGTCCCCGAGGTGACTGAGGGCTGCTCCTACCCACTCTTCCCAGCAGACGCTCGTCCCTACAGCTTCCACGACTCTGGCTGACTTTGCGGTTCGCCAGCATCTGCCGGGTCAATTTGCTCAAATGAGCCTGAGACACTGGGCTGGACTTTAGCCAACTCTGTTTGGGGGCTAGCCCCTAAGACGGCTATTTGGGGATGCATGGCCTTGAATATCAGGAGGAAAAGGAAGAAGATGGAAAGAGTCAAGAGTTCTCCATTAATTTACACAATATACAAACTCGAGCCAATGGGACATGGAGGTGCTCTCTCTGCATGTGACCCATTTTCTTTCATCTGTACAGAGGTCGCCCCTAGGAGAGGGGTAGAGGTCCAGTGACAAAGGACAGCTTCCACGATGGGGAGTGATCTGGTGTGGTATACATACTTGGACAACAGCCACGGAGGCAACGTTCCTTCTCCCTCCTGAACCGTGCTCGCCCTCTTCTCTCATGGCTTTTGTGCCCAGCTTTGTCTTGATCTTCCAGATTTAGAGGACTAAATCCTGTGGCATCCCGGAACTGTTACGTGAAGGGCCACGGGACCCTCTGAGACCCAGTGGGTTTGTTCTCGGTTCTGCCCTCTAGAAATTTCAGCTGCACATTACAAATAATCGAAAAATGCAACACAAACGCTAAAACCCCACACTCAGAGAACACCCACACACACACACACACTCCAGGGATCTGAAGCTACGGAATGGGCAAGCATTGGCTTGCCCCTTTGTTATCCTTCTTGGTCTCGGGCCTCTGCCCTGGGCCGCAAAACCACCACAAATGTTGGAGACAACAGTCATGATGCAGTATTTCCATTTTAGAAGGTGCAAAGGAAAAAAAGGAAACCACTGGAAGTCATCTCACACACACACACACACGCACACATCACAGCGTTACTCCAAGGCTCTGGTCTGCCCGTGCAGGACGGCAGGTGGGGTCAGGGGCAGGGCGGCCTGTTGTTTAACTGGGTGTAAGGCAGCTGGAAGGTAAGACTGGGTTTTCTGAGCATCCACTGAGGTGTCCTTTTATTGATGTGGATCTTGCCTCTTAGCACGTTGTTCTCTCCCCCTTCCCACCTCTAAAACTTGGTCCAAAAGTTTGGCAACAAAGAGAAAACGTCCTTGTCGATCTGTTTTCTCTTGCACTTCTCATGTGTCGCTAGTGGGCCAGGAAGGGAATCCGAACAGGAAGGTCAGGAGAAGGGGTTCTGCCAAAGACTGCAAAGATCTGGTCACATTCTACGAACTATGGGCTTTGTTTCTCTGCGATATGGTCGGTGTTGGGGTGGCGTCTCACTGCTGGCCCAATGGACGGCACCTCCTTCTCTACATCTGGGCCGTTTTAGACCACTGGCGACATGTCCCTTCCCGGCCCACCAGCCCATCCTCGTGACGGATGGGAATCAGGATGCTACCACGGGGAGTGAGATTCGTCTGTCTTCAAGAAACCATGGAGCCAAAAGTCAAGAAGGGATGGAAGAGCCACTTGATGGGAACGCCTTCCCCATCCCGGTGATGAGGCAAAACACAAAGTCCGACGAGATGCAGGTGCCTGAGCCAACTCAACTCTGCCTCGGCACTGGCACTCTCTTGAGTTAGTTCTGTTTTATATATGTATATTATATATATATATTTATATATATATATATGTGTGTGTGTGGGTGGGTTTGTTTTTTAGCACACTGTCCCGTTCTCTGGTCTGGATTTAGGGCAGTTGGTCCTCGGGACAGGTTGCACAGAAGGGGCCAAGGTACAGAAGAATCCCGAGATTAGTGTGAGGCCCAGGCCCCCCCATGCACAGAACATGGACCATCCATAGCCATGGCTGATGTCATCGGGGAGTCCATACAGGTAGCGTGGGTAGCGTGACAGCTCGAAGTTGATTCCGGCCACACAGGTGCACAGTGAAATGATGCAGAAGGTTCCTGGAGGGTGCGGGAAGGAACACAGGGTGGGGTGAAGGAGAGGAAGAGCAGGGAAGAGAGGGAGGGAGGGGGAGAGAGAGAGAGAAAGACAGAGAGAAGTGAGGTTGACAGCATTTTCAATTCTGTTGAGTAGGAAAGAAGAGAAGACTCAGGTATGAGCCGCCTGCAAACAAGATCAATATCTGGAAATATTCAGAGAGGAGAACAGCGTGAAGAGATCATGGCTTCCTTGTTCTCCAATAATTGCCCGGTCTTGGAAAAACTTAGCAAGTCCCTCCTGTGGGAAAATACTAAATGAGTATCACAGTAGAGTTTCAGGTAGGGTGTGTAGTGGGGCAGAAGAGGATTCAATTCATTATTCTAAAGCCCTGAAAATTCACTTGTCTTTCTTGGAAGACACAGAAAACAGTTCTCCCCCCTACCTCGCCCCCATCTGCTACTTTTTTAGAGAGAAAAACTATCTCTATTCTTTCTGACATAAATGTTCTTATACAACACTGGGTTTTCCTTCTCCTGCAAGACAACATTCCCCAAAGTGTTTTCCGTGGAACACTGATCCCAGAAGCTATTCCTTTACAAAATGGGAGCACAGTCAAACTCTCTGGGAAACTCTGTTGGTGACTTCTCGTCTGCGAAGGTTTATCACACGCAGTAGCATGAGCTCATATGTCTAACCCAGCCTTAGGAGTACTGCACAAACTTACTGAATGAGGGACCTCTTCTCTTTAAAAAAAAAAATGATTCTTAGGAACCTTCAATGGGAAAGCTGCTCTAAGAGATAGAATGTTATAAAAATGCACAGAATTATAATCCTCTTTAATGATTAGAGATATGTGGTATCCCCAAAACGAGTTCAAGAGCTTTTCTCAGTATTGTCTATGTCTCATAGTCGTCCTGTCGCACTGCTAGGAGAGGAAGGACCAGTGAAGTCTGAGAAGGCTGTGTTGGGTGGGCAGAAGGAAGAAGAGGGAGAAGCATATTTTTTGGCGGGAGACCTCCTGCTTCCTGATGGTCAAGTTTCTTCAAGGTCTAACCTCATCTCTTCCAGGCCTCAGGCTCATGAGCATGTGATAATTTCAGTGGCCACAGTGACAGCAGCTGTCCCTCACATTTTATATGTTGTGTGCTAGGAAGTGTGTTAAGTGCTTACCATTGTCATTCTCTCAATAAATCTCTGCAGTAACATTATTAGCCCCATTTTGTCCCTGTCTCTAATGGATTGAAGAAATTCAGGCCCAGAGAGGTTAAGCCATCTGTCTAAAATCACACAGCTCATAACTGGTAGACCCAGGCTATGAACTCAGGCAGGCTAGTTTCAGAGTGTGCATGTTATCCTCTGTACTAAGTCATGAAAGGTACCCCCTTCCTATGTACCTGAGTTCCAGATGAATTCTCTATCACCGAGTCCGGGGTGGGGTAGTCTGGAGTCTTGGACAGCTTGTTAAAGCAGAGGGCTGGGCCCTACTCTCACAGTTTCTGGTTAGGAAGCCTGGGTGGGGCCCGAGAATTTGGATTTTTAATAAGGTCTTGGGTAATGCTGCTGCTGCTGGTCCAGTGACCACACTCGGAAACTTCTAAGTTGGGAAGAAGTTTTAGTAGAGAAAGTTCAGAGGACAGAGGAAAAAATTACAAATGAGCAATACATAAGAACAATGCTCAATTTTGCCAATAACCAAAGACTTGAAAAATAAAACCTTAATAACAGAACATAATCAAATCAGCTGAGTTTTGGTTTTTCTTTTGTTTTGTTTTTTAATGATTATTTCCAAAATGAGTGAGGGAGCGGTAAAATGGACGGAGCCTGCGGACTCCCGGGGAAGTGCAAGCTGGTGTTTCCTTACAAGAAAATGAACCTCAAAATGCTCACACCTTCGACCTAGTTACTTCATTTTAGATTAAGAAAGAAATCCCACCTGGGAACAAAGATGTCACTATAAAGAGGTACACGTGGTGAAGGGTGCCTCTGACGTGTGGCCGTGGGAGGGGAGTCACCGCGAGCCCCAGGTACCTGGCGAACAGTGCTCTTTGAGCTGAGCGGTCTGAGCTCTCCACGGAGAGACTGAAGGTGTTGAGACCCTTTGGGAGCTCAGATCTGCTTTCCCAAAGACCACTAAGGAGCCTGCAGCAAGGAAGGACCAGGAAGAAGGGAGGTGGGAGGCTGGCGTGGAGGGAGCAGCCTGCAGTGAGTAACTGTTCAGTGAACATTTCTTGTAGAGGCAACAGAAAGCCACGCATCTGGGATAACCTGGGCTGAGGTGCCTCAGAAATAAAGTGTGCATGTATGTGTGCACGCACGTGTGTTTCTGTGTATGGATGCAAACCTGCATATGACTTGTGCACAGTTCGTGTGTGTGTGTGCGTCCAAGCATGTAGAAACACATATGGGACCATCGGTGCCTGGAGAACAGGGGTCCCAGACTTTAATCCTGTGCACTGGGGTTCGGACAGAACTCTACCATACTGTCCACAGTGCATTAGGTCTCTCCTTGGTCCTGCAGAGTATCTCCTGGGGGAGAGGATAGGAGTCTTTTGGTTTTAAAATTCTCTCAGCTAACTTCTGTGGATCAGGCTGGTGAGACCCTTGGATTAAGGCAGGGGCCTTTGTGTAACAGAGCTAGGTGAAGGAAGGAGCTGAGGTGGTGGAGAAGGAAGGGGGAGCCTGTGAGGCATGGCCAGAGAGAAAGTGACAGGCAGGAAGTGCAAGAGAGCCTGTTTCTGACACCAGTTGCAAATAATCCACATTCCAACAAACCAGAGCTGGCCTGCTGGGTCTCAAGCATGCTTCTTTCACAGCCTGATGTGGGGACCTAAATGTGCAGATATCATTTACTAAAATTTAGATTTAGGACAGGAAGTGTGTCTGTGCATGCATGCTGAGCTCAAATCTGAGCTGCCCTTGGGAAAGCACTTGGAACCATGGATCTGGCCCCACAGTTCTGAGGTAGAGGGGCTCCTGGGTCGTTAAACATCGCACTCTTGGTTTCAGCTCAGGTCATGATCTCAGAGTCATGGGATTGAGCCCTGCATCAAGCTCTGTGCTCAGCCCCTGCCTCTGCTCTCTCTCTCTGTCTAAATGAATACAATCTTTTTTTAAAAAGATTTTGTTTATTTATTTGACAGAGAGAAATGCAGCCAGAGAGGGAACACAAGCAGGGGGAGTGAGAGAGAGAGAGAAGCAGGCTTCCTGCCGAGCAGGGAGCCCGATGTGGGGATTGATCCCAGGACTCCAGGATTGTGACCTGAGCCTAAGGCAGACACTCAACGACTGAGTCACCCAGGCACCCGAAATGAATAAAATCTTAAAAAATAAGGTCCTGAGTTAGAGATATGGCCTGAATCATCTTATACATTGAAGCTCTGTGTGAAGAGGTCACCCAAGGACTTTATATAAATTGTATCTTCATAGTATGCTTTAAAAAAATGGAGACATTTCTTCCCATCCAAAGATTCTCTATCCTCCTGATAAAATCTAGTGATTTGTTCTGGGGGAGAAGGTCGACCTCCAAAACTTCTGATCTTCCCAAGTTGCCCATAGCTGCAGAAGCTCGCTCTCTACTGCTTTAATGCTATGTTCTGCAAGTAGAGAGGACAGGACAGAAAAGATGTAAGACGGTAAAGAGATGAGGTCCGTGCGGGCCTAATTACTAATTGGAAATGGCCCAGCCTGTTGATAGCATTCATCTTGTTGCCTTATGTTAATGCAGTTAATTGGGGATCTTCTTCCCTTAACTTCCCAACAGTTGTCCTGTGAGTCTAGAACTTTGTAAAATTTCTGTTTGTTAGTTTTTGGTCAATATTCCCCTCGAGGAGGAAGAACTTCTGGGGTCTCCCGAAAGCCGGCCCCTTGAGCCAGTCACCTAAGCTACTGGTTGGGAAGTTCTGTGTGACTAAGAGGGAAGAGTTGGAGCACGTGCTGTTAGTCTCCACTCGAGGCTGCTATTTTCTCTTAGGGCCGAGGACTGCTCCTTTTACATACTTCTGCACTTGTCAATTCAGAAAGCGCATATTAATAATTAGAAATGAAAATAGGCAGGGGCGCCTGGGTGGAGCGGCGGGCTCTTGATTTCGGCTCAGGTTGTGATCTCAGGGTTCTGGGATCGAGCCCTGTGTTGGGTTCCACGCTCAGCACAGAGTCTGCTTGGGAATCTCTCTCTCCCACTGCCTCTGCCCCTCCCCCTGCTCCGTGCTCTCTCTCTTTCTCTCAAATAAATAAATCTTAAAAAAAAAAAAGACAGATCTAGTGAGACAGATCTACGCAGGCACATGGTGGATCCTCGAAAAATGGACTGAATGGGTGACATGTGGCCGTTGGTCCTCAGTAGCGCCCTCCGACGACCCAGCTCACAACGACTTTGCCGAGAGTCCCGGGGAGTGGAGATGATGGGGGACAAAAGTGGGGGAGGACCCTGCCTGGCCCAGTTTTCTCAGGTAGGAACTCAGCTCTCAGACCTATAAGCCAGTGACTAACTGGGGTGTGTGGGGTGCAGGATGCCCTCACCCCTTGCTGCCACCACAGCTTCCTAGAATTCTCTGCGGAGAGCTAACAAAGATGCTGAAAGGCTCTCAGCTAAAGGACAGTGGCCTCCTCTTTATTCACCCAAAGGACGGTGTGAGGTCCTCCGCTCCCCGACAGCAGCAGACCATAGCCTCCACGCCTAGGTCTTCAGGCTCTGTCATGCTATTCTCCACGAGCACTTACTGAGACCTAAGTGAGGGTCTAAGGAATAATGCGTCTAATGTCACATCTTCTTAGTAATTCCCCCCATGGCTTCGTCTTTGGGCCTAATTCCAATCAGACTCCAAGATGAAGGGCTGTCAGAGAGGAGCAACCCTGCCCCAAGCTCTTCCCCTCAGAGCAAGGCCCTGCTGTGCACTCCGGACCTGGCTGTGAGAAGCAACAGGTGTAATGCAGGCCAGGGAGGAAGGGACAGCCCCGGCACAGCCGTTCCATCTCAGTGATGTCAGGTCTGGTGGGGGGAGGGGGGCAACCCCTATGACATAAAACAGCTCATCAGCCAGTATCTGCTGAACTTCTGGGTTTATGCTAGCTGCTACGAAGATAAAAAGGAGAGTAAGGTATCCCTGATCTTAAGAATCTAGAATTAAATCTAAAATAAAAAGATTTTCTTTTAAATCTTACCATCTCTTGGGGCTATGAGACATAAATACATAAATGAAGGGTTGAGGGTAAAGTGGAAAGAGCAGCAGACGGGGGTCGGAGCATGGGGCTGTGAGATCCCCCCACAACTAGCAGCCATTAGGAAAAGGAGGAAGGACAGACAGCACATAGTAGATGCTAAGCATCAACCCTCTGACGGAGACAGTCAAGCTGGGCCGGGGCACGTTGCCCAAGGGAAAGAGGCTTCTGAAGGATGAACAGGATTCCCCCCCAGGTAGGACACTGAAGGAGATCCTCCCCTGGTCTGGGGAAGCGCCCCCCGTCCCAGGTCTCCATGCAGGAACAAGAAGTCATGCCCACGGACCACCGTCCCTGTGCCTCTCAGTTCCAAAATGCTCACTACTCTAGCCTAGTCCAGCGCCTGTCATTTCCCACATGAGCTGTTGTAGCAAGTCCCTGCTAGCTGCCTTCTGTTCTTGCCCCTGTAGAGTACCCAGAGATATTTTAAAAATTTAATCAGATCGGAATTCTCTCCCCTGCTTACACCCTCCTATCACACGCAGAACAAAACCCACACTCCTTATCGGAGTGGACCCTGCCTCCCTATCTGGCCTCATTTCTCACCTTGACTCCTCAAATGTCATCCTCCCAGAGAGATCCTCCCTGGCCTCCTTCTAAAATAGTGCCTCCGCACTGGTTTTCCAGCTGTTGTCTCAGGAGCTGCCCCTGGGGGGGGGAGAAGAGGCTCCCGTCCTCTCTCCTTTGACCAGAATAGCCCTGCTTTGATCTGTGTCCATGTGACATTTTATTTGAAGAAGGGAGTCCAGTGATCTCAACATCTTTGAAAAGCACCAGGACTGTCTGTTTGCAAGGGGGAACCTCAAGATACGCCCTTACAAGGACTAAGCTTTGGACGGCAAAGTCTAATTGCTGCTCGCATAGTTCTAAGTCTATGCCTTTGGCAGAAAAAGTTAATCAGTCTCAACTCTCAGTGCCACTGGTCCTGGAAGAGGCCTTGGACTCCCACTAAGCCCCGCTCTCCAGGCAGCCAGCCCCAACCAGCCAGCTGGTGGGAAGGGATAGTGAAATCTATCGCCCCTCTCTGTGCCAGGACCCTCACTCGTATGGACTTGGAGCTCAGGAGGTCCAGCTAGAAGAGGCAGCACTACCCCACTGCCTCCAGACAGCCTGTGTGGTGAGATCGTCCCGCTCCGAAAGTGGCCTCCAGACCCCTCTAGTTCGCTGTTTGTGAACCCCACCTGGGAGCGGGAAGGATGGCCAACTGGTAGAAGGAACTAGGCAAACAAAATGCTTCCTTCTGGTTGCTCAGACATGCCACCTGCTTCCTTTGATGACGTCCCACCCGAAGCTCTTCTGGACTCACGATCATGAGGTTATCCTGCCACCCACAGCCCTGCCCTGGTCACACTAGTCTGTGTCCGTGGCTGGAAGAGGACAGGGCCTGCGGGGCTCCTGGCTCCCACCCGCCCCATCGCCTGCCCCCTCTGCTCCAGGCACAGCTGAGGCTTGAGTGGGGTTGGGAGAGGAGACGGTTTCCAGGCTGGCCTGCCAGCTCCGTTCCAACACCAAACAGCTTCCCTATCCTCCTCCTCCACATCGCTGCCATCTCTAATTAGCGCTTCCTGATTGCCAAATATTAGATTCCAGCTCCCCAACCCCCATCCCCCCTCCCCGACTTTCAGTTTCTCCGCTGTTTGACGAAGTCCCCCTGCTTGATATCTCCTCCCTCGGCTTCCCAGCTGCCCCTTGATCCCAGCTCCGTGCCACCTCTGTCCCGCTGCCTCAGACCTGAGGTTCCCAAGCGCTCGTCTCACGTAACACATTCTGGGCAACTTCACCCTCTTCTCTACCTGGAGATGCTCCCACTGCGTGACTGTGTCCCAGGACTATGCGCTACTATGTACACGATGCCAGCTCCTACGCTGTGTCATTATGCGTCCCCAACCCCCAGCGACACAGAATGGTCAAGTACATCCCTGGCTAAACAGAGGTTCCCAGCGCTTTCCCCACAAACCCCAATTCCCTTAAGCTCCTGATTTCTTTATTCTTTCAAAATCTTGCCAACCTGGTAAGGTAATCATCCACCCTCGTAGTTGGTGGGTGAGGGGAGAGTGTGGCCCTAGAGTGTGGGATTTTCATCCTAAAACTGGAAAGTCCTGGGCTACATGGGACAGATCAGTCCCCCTTGCACGTTCCTTCACTGGCCTTCTCTCCGCTCTGGCACCCACTGGTACAGCCGCAGGGACCGGCAGATCCTTGCTTATAAATTAAATTAACCCTCACGCCCTCACCCGGAGAGGAGGGGGACAGTTCTGGAGACAGCTAACCCTTCCGCCACCCTGCGATGTCACCAAGGAAGACTTAACCAGCAGCCCAATAATGGTCTCACCTTAAAGTTCAATAATTTTAGAACCGATATTCAGATATTCTGAGCATAGACTGCAGGTGGGGGAGGTGTGAGCAGGGCCTCCCAGGGATTGTCAGAGAAGCCATGGGAATGGACCCTGTGTAGAAACAGCATCAACGCTGTGGCCTTGGATTTGGTAGCAGAAATACTCTTCCTAATTCAAGAAGCCATCAGCCAAGAAACCAAGGACCTCAAGAAGGTTCTCTCATGAATTCAGGTCAGTTAGATAATGTGTGCACAGGCACTTCTCTGAATATCTATTCCTTATGTGACCAAGTGGTACCCAAAACTTCATGGAGTATCATTTCTGCAGCTTTCTAGGGCAGGAAATCCATCTGCTTGACATTTTCTGTTCCTGGGAATGAGGAAGGACATCTATGTATCCCTAGATCTCGCACGTCCATTGCCTTGTTGCTTCATGGCCAAAGGGCCTCTGTTCTGACCCGAGCCCACCAGCGTGCTGCAAAGCAGGGGCTACAGACGTGCCCCTGTGGGCGTGCAGGACAGGGGTGAGGGATGTCTGAGCAGCAGCCCAAGTCCTCCCTCAGCCACTCCTCCGAGAGCCTCTCTCTGATCTTGAAAACCATTAAGAAGCAAATGGGCAAACGGAAAGAGGATCCCCTCCTCCTCCAGCAGCAGCCTTTGCATCCTAGGAAGCTGATGTCTACCAAGCCCTTCCTTTGCGGAGATTAAATGCGTTGCAGCGTTTAGCTCTCAAGAGCACTTTATAGCTTTGCTCAGACCTGCATGGAATATAAATTACTGTTGAATTATACACCATTGCATCAGCAAAAGCCAATGGGCAGGCCACGTGGGGTTTCACATGCAAGGTGCCTTAGGGGTTCGCTGGGATGAGGCACGGAGCGGTGACAGGCTCCGAAGAACACCCTGCAAGGCATGGCGCCCTGAGTTCGGACAAAATCATCCATCATTCTGCAAACTCTGCAAACGCTCTAGGCAGAGACACTGCGGGAGTGCTCCCCCTCCCCCGGGCAAGCAGCGTGTGTATTCCCGAGGTTGCGACTACACTACGTGCTACGAGGCTTCTCTATGTCTGGGCATGCTTATGGCCCCGAATGCAACATCCCCAACTCAGGCACTGCAAGGCACTGGCCTATGCATACTAGCATTGGTTCTCAAGACAGCACTTCCCGATTCCCCACCTAGAACCTGGAGACTTATGCCTTTGTTTCACGTAACTATAGGGTGCTCACCAAATCGGGAAGCACCGATGTCAGGGATGGAACTGGGTCCTTGCGAATTTCTATGGTGCCATCCTAATCCCTGTGCCTCAGAATGTGACCAGGTATGAGACAGGGCTGTCACAGAACTAATAAAGTTAAAACGAGGCTGTTAGGGGGGGTCCCTAATCCAGACTAACTGGTGTCCTTCCAAGAAGTGGAGATGAGGACATACAACAAGACACCGGACGGCTGCGCACACAGAGGGAAGCCTGAGGGAAGAGGCAGCAGAGGGTGGCCTGTCTGCAAGCTGAGAAAGAGGCCTCAAAGGAGACAACCCCGATGACGCCTTGATCTTGAACTTCCAGCCTCCAGAACCGTGGGAAAATAAAATTTCTCTTGTTTGAGCCACCTAGTCAACTTTTTTTTTTTTAAAGCATTTCTTTTTTTTTTTTTTAAAGATTTTATTTATTTAACAGAGAGAAGTACAGCCAGAGAGGGAACGCAAGCAGGGGGAGTGAGAGAGGGAGAAGCAGGCTTCCCGCCAAGCAAGGAGCCCGATGTGGGACTCGATCCCGGGTCTCCGAGATCATGACCTGAGCCAAAGGCAGTCGCCCAACCAACTGAGCCACCCAGGCGCCCCTATGCTTTTTTTCTTTTGGCAGCTCTAGCAATCTAATGCAACAAGTGAATACATAATAAATGACTTTTTACCATACACTACAATCCACGATAAAATAAGACCATTTTTGTTTCCGGACTTCATGGCTACCCTGTAGCTAAAACAGGCATTTAGACATAGCGATGTAGTGAAAAGAGGAGCCATATGGACCCCAATGTTCATCGCAGCAATGGCCACAATCGCCAAACTGTGGAAAGAGCCAAGGTGCCCTTCAACAGATGAATGGATAAAGAAGATGTGGTACATATATATAATGGAATACTACGCCTTCATCAGAAAGGATGAATATCCAACTTTTGTAGCAACATGGACCAGATTGGAAGAGATTATGCTGAGTGAAATAAGCCAAGTAGAGAAAGTCAAGTATCACATGGTTTCACTTACTTGTGCAGCAAAAGGAGTAACATGGAAGACATTAGGAGAAGGAAAGGAAAAGTGAACTGGGGTAAATCAGAGGGGAGACGAACCATGAGAGACTGTGGACTCTGAGAAACAAACTGAGGGTTTTGGAAGGGAAGGGGTGGGGGGATGGGTGAGGCTGGTGGTGGGTACTGAGGATACATATTGCATGGAGCACTGGGTATTATACGTAAACAATGAATCTTGGAACACAACATCAAAAACTAATGATGTATTGTATGGTGACTAACATAACACAATAAAAATTAAAAAAATAAAACTGATTACATTCCAAAAAAAAAATTAAAAAAATATAGCCCTAGGAAACAATAGCTGCTGGGCATCTTCTGGGTTTTTTTTTTCCCCAGCTAGTCTTCCTCACCAATGTATCTATGCTCACTTCCACTCAATACCCATCAATCCATTTATTCTTTTGGGTACAGATTTAGATTTGATCACAACATCCACGGCTCTGTGGCCTTTCCACCAAAGACAGAGCCTTCGTAAACTCGTGCAAACAACTCAAGGGCTGAGCAAATGGAAAAGGGCATTGGTGGTGTTCAAGTGCTTTTTGTGATGGGAACTTACTAAGGTCAAAGGAAATCTTGCCTGGTGTCTTGACTGGAGGTGGACATTTCCATCCTCCACCCCGTCTACGTAGAGTGCATGTAGCTAGACTCGATGGTCTAAGTCAAGTCTTGTCTCCCAAGAAGCCTTCCCTGAGTATGCCCAGCTCAAGATTATTCATATTTTCTATGAATCCAAAAAGCTTTTATTGTCCAAAACAGGTGACATTACAGTTACAAGGACCCCTTATTGTTTTCTGTTTTAGTTTGTGTTCAGTTAGATTGTCACTTTCTCCAGAACATCACTAGAAGAAATGGACTTCCAAGTGAAAATACGGGCTTTGAAACCTAAGGGGGAATGAAGTTGACATCATGCATGGTCCTCCCATCCTTTTCCTCCTCCTACCGTTCTGTGATCGCTGAGGGGTTTGGGCACCTGGCCGTGTGTGCATGCGTGCCCACGCATGTGTGCATCTACCCATGTTTCACTGGACACGTTGGGTTTCGGGAAGCATTTTTATATTCACCGAAATTCTGCATTGGAATAATACCCTCTCTGCAGGATTATTCTGAAAGGCAATAATAAATGTGAAAAGGCTTACAGAAGTTAAAATTGCCTTCTATATGTAAGGTATAATATTAGAAATGGAAGGCTTTAAGTGAGGGTGAGGAAAAATTGTTCTGGAGGACAAGAAAGAAATGAAGTTGCGCTTTTCCTCTCCATCAACCATCCCATCCCCCCACCCCCTTCCGGGCCTCACCCCAAGGCCAATGCCACACCAGGAAGCAATTGCTCTCCACAGCAACCTGAGGAAGGGCTCACTCAGGGGTCTTGATTCTATGGACTTTGTGGAACCAGAACCACAGGATTTGGAAGATCTCAGAATACGTTCCCGAGACAGATCCTCCTCAGTAATGGAACTTATATTTGGGCTCAGAGAGGTTACTGCAACCAGCAGGGGTTATGGGATAACACTGGTGGTGAAGCTTCTAAGTCTGTGGTTCAACCAGGATGGGCAAAAGGAAGCAGCCCCAATAGCCGTGCGGGGGACCGCTATGTAACAGGAGCTGGGGACCTCTTCAAGGGACCGCCAAGCTTCTGAGCTGGCTCCTGTGGCAAATGGGGGCGGCACCTAGAGTTCGCCCACACTCATTTATTCAACCCTACTGTACAGTGGACTGTGACATTTACCTTGCTATCATTTTTAGTCTACACAGTTTCCTTTTCTTGTTAAAACACTACCACTGTTCTTTCTCATGGGAAGCCACTCTGAGATCCCAATGATTCATTCAGACATAGGCACCTGACTCAGACCAAATTGCAGGTGTTGTAACTTCCGCTCCTTGTGAGGATGGGATCACATACGTGTGTGTATGCGTGCAGCACAGAACGTACGTTATAGAATCCACACAGTAATCTCCAGTTAAATAATTTGCTAGAGGTCCCAAAGCACACAGGACAGAGCAAATATCTGATTTTGCCATAAAACCCAGATTATTTGATTGCAGAAACATCTGAGAACTAGCCATCATACTCCTTCCCACTGCCCCCATTAAAAAAAAAATCCCCCAGAAAAAGCCACCACTGGCCCAGGCTGCTTTTGCCCACCCACCCTGGGGTACTTCATGATTCATGGCGCAAAAAGTTGGAAAAATCGAAGGCAGGTGGTCCGTGGGGAGCTATGAGCTTTCCATATGGTGGGCATCTATGTACACCAAGTCCCAGGAAGACAATGAACCAGGAGTATAGCATCACATCTTTCTCAATGTGAATCTTTGGAGCTTCCTATCCATCTGGGTCTTGGTTAAGAGCTGAGAATTGGTGGGATCCAACTGGCTTCTTAACTAAACTGAGAGTGGCATCTACAGCTGTGCAGAAAGGAACATTCTCAAGCTGTGAACAGTGAGCTTCCAAGAGGAAAGCCACTTAGCGCATGCCATCTTCCTGCTGCTGCTTCTCTTTTCTCTCCTTCCTTTTCTAGGTCAACCCTCTCTGGTGGATGACAATGGTCTGCAGAGCAAACGTGGAGAATCTCTAGCATGGAGGGCCATCTTGTCCTGGGTTTCTTGCTTGGGACAAGGCTGGGAGTCATTCAAAACCTTCTGCCAACGATCTCTGATGCTACAGCTTCCTGGTTGCTTTGGTCATTGACCTTTCTGAGTAGTTTACAAGCCACATCGCTCTGTAAGGCCAGCAGGAAGCCCAGCACTAGTAGATCTATCATAACGTATGAGTCCCTGCCTTGGTGATCTAAGCTCTCCCAGCCCAGAGGGACACCACGGCAGCTCTCTCTGCTTCCGGGAAGGAGAACTACAGCCAATGGGGATGGGCAGAGTGGAAGAGAACTCCAAGAATCAGAAAATCTGAGTTCTGGTCCCAACTCTGCCCAGGACATGGGAGGATCTCCTCATCTCTCTGACCGTGGTCCCTCAACCATACAATACACAGAGGGAAGGACCCAATCTCTACGGTCCTTCCAGGTGAGTGATGCCCTGACTCTTGGTGTGGGGGTAAGACAGTTCCATTGTGAAATGCTCTAGGACGGGCTGCCAGCTGTTTCGTCAAACATGAGCCACCTGGGCAGAGCACACTGCTTCTCACCTCCTGAAATGCTCAGCGGGGCTGCTGGATGAGACCACTGGATGTCGTTACTTAACATCAGTGTGCCTATGAGGCTCTGCTCTAAATTGCCTTGATTTTAAATGTGGAAGGATGGGGGCCCAGCTGTTTAAGTGTCTGGAAGAAATTGGCTCCTGAAAGAAATCTCTCAGGCTTCTTCTTCCCTATCTGATCTGAGCCAATGCCATGTTCATTAGGAGAGGAAGAGGCTTGGGGTAGTAGCCAGAAGATCAGGCGAGCCTGCCACCTAGTTTGGTTTATGACTCCATATGCCTGGCATATTTGTTAGCTTGGGCTGACCTTCCTCTGAGATGATGTCACCTCCCCACTGGGTCACAGAACACATATATAGTTTTATACAGATCAAACACTGACATGTAATATTTACGATGTGGCAGGCAATGCTGCAAGTGCTTTACAATGTTGGCTCTTTCAATCCTCTAAGCAACCTTATGAGGTTTGCACAAGGAATGTGAGACACAGAGAGGTTGAGGAGACTGTCCAAGGTCACACAGCTAGCAAGTATGGGAGCCAGATTCTAATCCATGCCTTGTCCACTTGTTATGTTGGCTCTCATTTCTCATGCATGTGGATTGTCTCTGGGGCTGGACTGTAAGCATTATAAGCCGAGAAGCCTTCTTCTTCCTCAGCAGGGCCCTGGATGCAGTGGGACTTCATTAAGACCTATCAACTAGATGATGACATTGGGAGAAGAGCCTCTGTTGTGACCAAAGGTGGCCTCAAGGAGGTTCTGGGAACCCCTCAGATTCATGGATCAGGCAATAAAACTCTCACTGCTGAATTCTTCAGAGAACTAGGAATTAGGAGGACCTCATCACTCCTTCTTTGTGCCTTGGAGGGGGTGAGCTCCTGTGGACAAACAGGAGGCTCCTAGCAGATGTAGGGTGGGGAGGTTGAAAAAGGAAATCAATCAAGATCACAACATTAACTTTCTTTCAGTAAGACTCTGAAGCTTCCCAGTTGGCCAGAAGCTAAACCCAGTGGCAGAGTAAGCTGATGGTCAGAAAAGGACCCCCAGAAGCTCAGTGTGGACCCACATCCATGGAAGGGGTCTTCCTCTCCCACAAGCTCCTTCTGGTTCATCAATGGATCCATCCTGGGTACCTCTTTTTGCCCCTCTTTTCTCTTGGAGATTTGGGGGATGATAATTACTCATCTTGGCTTTCTGAACTCGTACTCTAGTGTGAAGAGAATCACAGGAAGGAAGCTGATGGGGCAAAAACACATCAGTTTTATTACTGATATGGCCAGCATGGCTACTGTGGCTTGACCTTTGGCCATTCAAGGGCATCCGTACTTTCCCCAGGCTGACATTTCAGATGATTTGCCTAAGGGAACATTCAGTTTTGCAAGGCAGATACACTCACCCTAAAGCACTGAGTCACACTGGTGGACCCAGAAAAGAAAGACAAATAGGCCTCCTGACGCCAGCCTGACCCTGGGCCTTGACCCGGGAAGGCTGCCCATGTGGAGAGGCAAGCAGGGCAGGGACCCAGATGGTGCTAAGGCCCATGAGCTCAGCCCCCTGGCCAACCTCACCAGAGAAGTCAGTCCCTTCTTCTCCCTTGGGAAACAGAGTCTTCAAAGGTGGCATGTCCTCCTGAAGAGAGAAGGTTCTTGCCCTATGGGCCCTGATGGGAATGCTGAGATCAGGAGAGAACTGTCCAACTTCCGCTCGGCCATACTAACCCAGGCACCGTAAAAAGCAGGACCCAGAGGCTTCTGGGAAATGTGATGGCAATTGTCTGACAATGCTGAGAGCTGAGCCAGAGGGGGTACTTTCATTAAATAAATTGTAGCCTGGAAGTGTGGTGAATCTTCAAAAAGTCGTTAGGTTTTGTTAGGGGGAATAGTGGGAAGGACGCAGCTGTTGCCATTCCTTCCTACCCGGGGCCAAAATTAGGGGGCCAAATATCGTACTGGATTTATATTTTACCTTCCCAAAAAGGTGTTCAAGCATTTTTTCTTAGATAAAAAGGATTCTTTTTTGCTTCATTCACGACAAAGTTTAGTTACACAGAGAAACAGAAAAATGGAAATGTATTAATGACATGTGAAATCCTAAGCAAGAAAGAATAAAGAAAGTCTTGGCATACTGCTTTTAGAAAGTGGCCAACTCTTGGTCTCAGGTTCAGCTGATCGATGGCGTAAAAGCCCTTTGAGGGCAAGGGTAAGGGCAAGCTGACTCGATTCCTCCTTCAGCCTCAGTCTCTAGTCTCCCCTCAGGCTGCTCTGGAGGCCCTGGCATCCCAGCCCCTCTATCATGGCACCCACCACTCTGCCCCCACCACTCCCTGGGTGGTCCTGAAGGATAGGTACCATCACTGTTCATCTGTGTGCCCTGGGTGCTAGCACAATGCCTAGCATGCAGTAGGCACTCAAAGTTTAGCGAGTTGCATTTAAGTCTGTAAAGCAGATAATTAAGAATTAGCACAGAGCCATCTTTGAACATCTGAAAGACTGCTGGAGGAGGAAGGTCCCACCTTCATGTTACTTTGGCAGGAAGGACCCAAGTCCAGTAAGTTGAAGTTACCAGAAACCATACTAAGTTTTAAAATAAAGAGGGGCAAACTGACCACTGGAGGAGCCGGCAAGGAAGAGGCCCCCTGCTACCATGGAGGCTTTGACCAGAGGGGACAGAGAAGATCGTCTCCATTTCCGCTCCCGGAGATATTCACAAGGAGGTTAAGTGCCATCAAGATGGTACAAAGTGATGTCTGAGTTCAGAGTCAGAGTCTGGTTTTAGTTAAGCTGATTCAAAAGGTTTCTAGAAGATGCTGAGTGAGCATGGACCCTTGAAGAAGCAGAGGCCGAGGGGTGTGGCCCAGAGGCCGGCATGGCACGGCACCCGAGGTGGTGTGGGGGTGTGGCACAGGATGTGTGGCTGGGGGCGGGGCACAGTACACGTGGCTGGAGGCGAATCTGGGGCGACACTGCCGCCAAAGTTCAACTCCAAGCTGGTGACGCTTACCCTTACTCAATAAGTAACATGGAACCCCAGAATATTTTCACCAGAAAAATGACATGGAAGGAGACATATTTTAGGAAGACAGAACCTTGTGAAGGTTGAATTAAGTGCAAAGTCGGGAGATGAACATTTGGGCAATATGTGTCCTCTGCTAGACACCTTTCCTGTATGTCGTTTCATCCCATCCACACAAACCCAGACAGGGTAGGCAGCAGCCCCTCAGTTTCAGGAGGAAATGGAGGCTCAGAGTTTGGAGACACAGATGTCCACCTAGGGCTAAATGGCCAAACGTAGGGTCATACTGAGGGCCCCGGTGGAGCTCAGGGGAGGGACCTGAGTAAGAGCCACAGAGAACATGGGAAAGGAGATCGTGGCAGACGGTGACGGTTGATGTTAAGGTAGGGGTGACACTGGAAAAGTGAACAACGACTCAGAGGTGACTGGCACACTCCCGTGCTGAGGAAGGCACAAAGAGCAGCTCATTTCATGGGGAGAAGGGAAAGCACAGGAGCTGACATTGGTCAGGCACCCCCAGGAAGCCCGGTGCTTAGCACCTACACTGTAAACATACAAGACATGCGCACCCTATACAGAGAAAGCACAAGTCTAGCTCAAGGCATGTCTGAGGTTCCAGAGGAGCAGAGGCTTCCAGAGAACAGTTAAAAACATAAGGCTAGAGCTCAGAAAAGTCCATTCCATACCAGCTTTAGACTCATCCATGCCGGAGTGACTGTCACTGTCACTGTGAGACTAGATATTGCTGACAAGGAGACATGTTTGTAGGGGAAAAGAAAAAAGAGCATCGAAGGCCCCATTTACAGATAAAGCAAAGAGAAAGAAAACAGAAAAGCCCAGAAGAAAGGCAAAATCATGAGCACGTTATCATGGAAGACAAGAGATGAGAGTCTGAAAAACAGTCAGGGAAATCCATATGAGGTCAGGAAGGGGAGGCTCAAGGACAGGCGACACGAGGGACAGCCAGGAGGAAGCAGGTCTCCGAGAAAGGAGCTTCCGAGACGTGGTGGGAACAGAAACCCGACTTCCAGAGAAGGGGGGTGGTGGCAGAGCCATAGAAGTAATAAGATTATTCTTTTTGCTCCCTGAGACCCAAGCTTTGTCCTCTGTCAAGAGCCTATGAAAAGGTAAGGCTCTTAGCCAAAGACGCTAATTTTCCTATTTCTCTGGGAAACCTCCCTTCAACAGAATCAGCCTCATCTCTTCCGCGGCCCCAAGAACAATGAACAGTCTTCATCCCCCAGGTTGCGAGGTCTGGGTGGGGTCGTCTGTCACCCCATCAGCTCATGAGTGGCTTGAGGTTCATAAATATGTCGACAACTTAATTTTTATTTCAGAGAGAATACTGCATGATCAGTACAAAGCTGGGCTTCAGAGTGGATAGATTTTGAGTCGGAATCCTAGGTCTGGGAACCATGTGACCTAAAACTCTTGAAGCAAGCGCTAGGAAGCACAGAGAAGGTAAGAGCCAGTGATAGACTGAGCAGATAAACACGCAGGAAATGCTCACTGCATGGCAGGCAGCATTCCGCACGGTCCATTTCTCAGTGATGGCTTAGCACGATCCCAGAGGGCAGCCTGTGCCTGATCCTCATCACGTCTGGACTTAATGCTATTATTAACACTCTGGTAACAGAAGTGACTCCCTTCTTGGTCTCTCTACCCCCTGCCTCCTGCCCTGCCCCCTCTTACCCCCGTGGGGGTAAGGACCCTTCTGGTCTGGGTATAAATGTAGGCTTGCGGCGAGTTCACGTAACTGCTTGTTTTGTGGCTCCCTGGGCCTGACTCGCATTCTACAAAATCAGGGCTAAGGGGAGGATGAGAGCATTAATGCTTGAACAACACAGATGCTCCGAAATGTGAGCTCTTCTCTCCCGCTCTGCCTCTTCCACCTGCCTCCTACGGGGGTTTTGAAGGTCCACAGGGCCCTTTCCCCTCCTTTAGAGCTCTGTGAACTGTCACCCAAATCATGACGGATCCCCTTTCTGCCCTTTATGTGTGGCCCGCACCTCCTCCCTGGACGGGTGGATGGAAGCTGTCCTTGTCCTCTTTCCTGCTGAAAATTCAGACCCACAATTCTTTTGTTTCCAGCATTTTGCATTTTAAAGGTGTCAGTCATTAAAAGGAAAACTTTTTTTTAAATTTAATTTAATTTTTTCCGTGTTCCAAGATTCATTGTTTATGCCCCCCACCCAGTGCTCCATGCAATGCACACCCTCAGTACCCGCCACCAGGCTCTCCCAGCCCCCTACCCCCTTCCCTCCAAGACCCTGAGTTTGTTTCTGAGTCCAAAGTCTCTTATGTTTCATTTCTCTCTCTGAACTACCCTACTTCCCATTTCCTTTCCTTCTCCTACTGTCCTCTACATTACCCCTGATGCACCACATGTAAGTGAAACCATATGATACTTGACTTTCTCTACTTGGCTTATTTCACTCAGCATAATCTCTTCCAAACCAGTCCATGTTGCTACAAAGGTTGGATATTCATCCTTTCTGACGGAGGCATAGTATTCCATTGTATATATGTACCACATCTTCTTTAGCCATTCATCTGTTGAAGGGCACCTTGGCTCTTTCCACAGAGGAAAACTGTTCTTTTATTACATCAGTGGGTCTAGGGGTCTGATTCTTCTCAAAGAAGGTGAGCAACTCTAAGGGTTTTATCTTCCGCAGTACCTAGTACTGAGTGGTTACTTAATAGCTGCTTGTTTACTTAATGAATGATGTGCACAGAGTGGGCTCTAATGGTTCTCTGAGGTGGGGATGGGTGGGTCTCTTATACACATCTTGGATATCCTTGATCTTCTGATGGCTTCCATAGATAAGGGGGGGGTAGTTTTTCCAAAGCCCAACCCAAAACTGTGGTATGAAACAAGACCTGATAACAGGAAAGTTTATTTCAAATCAGGAGACTTCCAGAATGTCAGGGAGGCAGAACAGCTTCACCCGCCCTCATTCTCCAATTATTTTATACTGGGGGATAAAGATGCACACCATTACTCACCTGTCCCCAAAGCCCAAGGTCTATTAGGATGAAAAGGTATATCCACCAGAGCAGAATTCCTTTACCTCTCTGGGTCCATCTTTATAAACCTTCTCCAGAGCAATACTTTAGGGCCTTCCTGGAATCATCCTCCCACTGGGACCCCCCCTGCTAGGCCTTCTAGGCTGTCACCAGCCCCCCATTCAGCTCTCCCCATGCCAAGCTCCTCCCACCCCCAACCATAGGGGGCAGCACCAGCGCCATGGCAGTGAGGCGCAGGCATGCAGCCCTGGGCTCGGAGGTGTGCCTGTCTGGACACCATGGGGGCAGCCGGGCCCTGCCCCCCAGCTCCCTGACCCAGGCCATCAAGCCAGCTTCCTGGTGCCCAGACGGAGTAGGGGCCCTAACTCCTGTGTTCACCTAGTGCATCTCAGCCTCCAACTAGTGGGGGTAACAAGATGCTTCAGCGGGGAGAGCTCCCTGCCTCCCCTCCTCGGGTTTGGCTATTTATGATGATGCTTCTCACCTGTTCTTAACCCCCCAGGGCGGGGGAGAGGAAATTCCTCCTCATTTATAGCTGCTCCTCCATTTTGTTTCCCCAGGAGCCGCTTTTATGCCCACTAGTAGGGTTCTCTCCGTTTATTTCAGGAACGAGCATTTTTCTTTGATTTATGTATGACTCATTTCAAGAGCCAGAGGCTTGCCTGACAAGTTCCCTTTCTCTGAGGCTTGCACACCTCTGTAAGAACATCCTAGAAGAGCCACGGGGATGGAAGCTTTTGAAGCTGCTTTAGAAATTACCTAAGTTTCCATGGCAATCAAGCACTATGAAATCACCACCACATTCTGGGTCTTTCTGTTTCCACTGAAAAGGCTGTTGGAGAAATCTGTTCTTTCTCAACAACCCTTGCTCATATCCGCCCAGTAACGGAGATGGTCTTCCAGCTACCCTGCCCTCTCTCTCTTCTCCTACCTGCCCTTTCCCCATCCCACTCTTGCCAATAATCCACTTAAAAAAAAAAAAAGATTTTATTTGTTTATTTGACAGAGAGAAACACAGCTAGAGAGGGAACACAAGCAGGGGGAGTGAGAGAGGGAGAAGCAGGCTTCCCATGGAGCAGGGAGCCCGATACGGGGCTCGATCCCAGGACTCTGGGATCATGACCTGAGCTGAAGGCAGACGCTCAATGGCTGAGCCACCCAGGTGTTCCATAATCCACTGTCTGCAAGCAAGGGCCCCAATTCAGAATTATTTCTATCCCAGGAATGACAGGGCCCTGTTACCATGACAGGAGGACACCTTTGGGTGCAGGGTCCTGGCCTGACTCTGGACTCTGGTCCCTGGATAATTCAGACATGTCTTTTTTGGCAGAGGCAGACCAGCTGGGAAGGCACCACTGTGGAGGAATCACTCATCAAGAGTGAGACTCCCAATCATCCACCCCACAACAGCCCAGACACCAAACCAAAACCATGCCTTAGGATCTAGAGTAACCTAACTTTGCTATTCCCTTGTCTCCTTCACACTTCCAGGTCTGTCCTTCCCATATAACTGGTTTTGATTGTTCATTGCAGGAATTTCACAAAAGATCCACTGGCTTCCACTGAAAATACTGACATTGTGTGCTCAAAGATTTTCCCAATCCTGCTGTTTCCATCAATGCTAGATGTGATCAGTCTTCTCAACCAATCTCAATCAAACACCTGCACTGAAATAAAGGCCTTAAAGCAAACTTCTAATTCTCCATAAATCCTGACCTTACCTTCCTGCTCTGGGACCCTGCCAGTTTTTGCAAGGTGCTATTCTTCCTGACTGCAGTAAGCAACAAACTCAGCTTCGTCTTATTCGCAGATAGTGTGGACAATGTCAGGGGAGCCTGCTTTTGATCTAAGGAAAGGGGAATGAGTGGTCTGTGTGATTATCTGGTCATCGGGGACAAGGGATGATTTTAGGTACAGTAGACTTGGCCTAAGTTAGGGAAAAGAGGAACTGGGAGCAGAAAGAGGAAAGACCTGATTTCTCAGGACCCTCTGGAGCCCCTGCAGGAAACAGCTATCATGGCCTGCGCTCAGGGAGTGGGAGTGTGGGATAGTGATGGAGGCAGAGCTGGCTTCATGGGCACGAGTGCTCACTTTCATACTCTGCTGTCACCATCCTCAAAGCCTTAATGTGGAAAGAAAGGGTCCCCCAGGTTCTCATCTTGCACGGGCCCCACAAATTACATAGCTGGTCTTGGTTGGAGGGGAGGGATGCTCCCGGATGTGCAGCAATGCAACAGTCTCAGGGGCACGTGACGGTCCCCCTACCTGACCTGGCCTCGCTGGGGCACAGGCACCATGTCCCCACTTACAGGGAACAGCCACAGGAAATGGAAGAAGCCCCAGCTCTCGGCACCCCAGAAGGAAGCCAGATCACAACCAATGCCACATACTATCAAGCGATCACCCAGGCAAGAACCCCAGGGCAATCTGTGAAACAGAGAGAGGGCAGACCAGAATGAGAAATGGTGGTGCCTCCATCAGTCGAACCCACATCATGGCCTCCAAATGTCTTCAACTTATTCTGATCCTGTTACAACTGTCTTCTTGCTCAACTTCCTCAGACCGAATAGGCTCATTCCCATCCCAACTGCCTTACAACTGCTGTTCCTTTTGCAAGGACTGATCCTGCCCAGTCTTCCCAGGCTTCCCTTCCCTTCTATTCAATGGAAGACTTCCACTGAAGGCTTCCACTGAAGGCTTCCATTCAAGCATCTGCTCAGCTGTTACACCTGAGAGGCATTCTGCCCACCCACTGCCCCCTCATGGATGGCAATGCCCCAGCACTCTCTCCCTTCCGGCTTTCTTCTTCTCCACAGCTCCGGTCACCTGGCAGCGTATCGTGTCCTTATGGTATGCTTGCTTATTGTTGTCTCGCCAACAAGAATGTGAGCTTCATGAGGACTCTGTCCTATCTCCCACGCCAGCCCAAGTGCTTCAACAGGGTCCACCACATGATAAGCAATGACTGTTTACTGAATGAATGGATAAGGAGGGTGGTGATTAGCCAGAGAGACATTGTCTGCTCAAGAAATTTGATCTTTATCATCCTGTGGCAAGGTCTGCTGCTCGGGATGGTATAGGGCTGCTTAGCGCGGAGTGTTACTGAAAGTGGTTGTTTTCACAAAGTAGCAGCTAAAATAATATCTAAACTGTCTTGAGAACAATGCTAAGCATTGTCCTAAGCCCTTCGCACGGGTTAACTCTAATTCTCGCAGGTACTATTAGTAGTTCTCTTTGTAGATGAGAAAATTGAAGGACTGTATGAAAGGCAGTTAAGCAACTTTCTCAAGTCACATGGCTCCTTTTGTCCTGAACTAGTTCTTTGTGATAAAACTGTAATTCCCACTTTTAGTTGGAGGAGTCTAGCTCTTGAACAAGGACTTGAATCTCCTGGTAGGTGGCAGGGAAGGGAGGGTGGCTCATGGGCCTGTGTGGGCAGGAACATCCAAGAGATGAGGGCTAGTTCTTCCCATGAGCTCTCTCGGATACCTTCTCCATCCATCCTCCTTTCCACCTCCTTCTAGGGTCTGCTTTCTGTCTTAGCATTTCCCTCCAGACATTTAATGACAGCATCTCCCTGTTCAGGGGAACACAGAGCACTGTGGCTTTGCTGAGTGCTTGATGGGCAGGTTGTAGGCATTCGAATACGGTCCTCACTGACAAGATCTGGGTTTCCAGGACCACAGCTGGAATTCTATTCTTCTCTAAAGGGCAAATCTATAATGGAAGCAGGTTCCAAAGGGTGGCAAGGGCACAACCCCTTTCTGAAAGGCTAGCCAGGTATATTCCAGGGTATGAAGTACTTTGTAAATCTCTGCTCAGGATTTGCAAGAAAGATTGTAAGACAAAAAGCCAAGAGGAGAGTTGTGATATTTTAGTGAAATCTCCCACGAAGCTATAAAAAGCAGTTTAGCAGGGTAAGAAGATGGGTTTTACGCCCTCGTTTGGTTGCGGTAGATTACAGAAATTTCTCTGCCTGCTAGAGTGGACGTGACCTAGGGCATACATTTAATAGTAATGAGTACAATCTACTGAGCATTTCCTAAGCTTTGCAGTGTGGAAAGTCACTGAGTTACTGGATTTATCCTCTCCTCCAACTCAGAATATCTCACTTACATGGGCTCCCTCTTCTTACCCATGAGTCATGAAGTAATGACCCATAGTCATGAAGTTGTGGGCTCGGCACCTCCAGGACAGATACAAATGCAGTCCAAGCCATGTTTCTAAGTAGCGCTGGAGCTAGGAGTGGCAGTGGGGAGAGGGTGGGCATCCCCCAAAGCACTTCTCTGCCTAACGCAAGGGTCCCTCAGACCAAATGGCTATTTCCTCAGACTTTCCATTTTTGACTTGTACGTTCTCAGAATGACTGGGCCTTTATCAGGGTTTCTGTCTATCGGAAGAGGGGTATCTGGGGGTTCAGAGCACAGCTGAATCGTTCTCTGGTGAGCCTGGTGAAGGGGGAGACGTCTGGCATCACTGGTTTGCAAATCACTGCAATCACTCAGGTCTGATAGCTTGGGCTCCTTCAGGACAGTCTCTTGGTTCCCCCCAGCTGACTGGAAGGGAGATGAGGCCACACTGGTCACACAGGGTAGGAAAAGAACCTTTAATGATTTCCTTTTCCCATTACCACCTGTGCCCTCAATTTCGGCCATGATCTCCTCCGTATGCCCCTTGGTGCTTTGAGAAGGGAAAGCAGAAAGGGAACAGAGTGAGATTCCGGGCCTGGCACCTGCCCAGGAGCACAGACTGGAGGCACAGCAGTGTGGGAAGATGTGACTGTGGCCTGGAGAGCTGAACGCCCAGACATCAGGAGGAGCGCTGCCACTCACTAGCTGGGGGGCCTGGGACAACTGACACAACTACTCTGATCCAGAGACACATCAAACTGGATGGTCTCTAAGGTCTCTTCCATTTCCAACACTCTTGAGCTCCCATTAAAGGAAGAGGTCTTCGGGGCGCCTGGGTGGCTCAGTTGGTTAAGCGACTGCCTTCAGCTCAGGTCATGATCCTGGAGACCCGGGATCGAGCCCCGCATCAGGCTCCCTGCTCGGCGGGAAGCCTGCTTCTCCCTCTCTCACTCCCCTTGCTTGTGTTCCCTCTCTAGCTGTGTTTCCTTCTGTCAAATAAATAAATAAAATATTAAAAAAAAAAGAAAGAGGTCTTCATAAATTCATGTATGGTGCCTATCCTTCCGAAGGGAATTTGAGACATTTTCTACCAGAAGTACATAGACCCTAAGACTGTTCAAATAAAGAGAGAACGAGGAAAAGGAATCCCATGGAAGGGGAGAAGATCAGGCCAAGAACGGAAGATAGGCACGGTACATTCTTGAAACCTGTTCCATCCAGACAAAACAAAATACTTTCCATTACACATAGTTCATGTTTGCAAAATGCAAACAGGTATTTGAGGGGGCAGACACTGTTCCCGGCCAGGGGGAAACCTCTTGAGCTCACAGAGCTTACATCTAAGTCGAGGGAGAGAGGCAACGAACAAATACAGGATGTTAACAACACCGCAGACACCGAGGTCCCAGATTTTGGTGTCTATACACCCTTCTCCAATAAAAACCAGGGCTCTTTGGAGAAATGGCAGGAAATACACAAGGGGAGCCTGGAGCCCCTTGTGGTGCCAGGAAGTAGTAAGAGCTCAAGAAAACAAACACAACACAAAAGATGACGACAACCAGACCCCAAGGCCTATGTGGTAAGAGTATGTCAGAGGGACACAGGACCACCTGATGGAGCGCCCCATGGCCAAAGCTGGAACTAGAGATAGAAAACAAATCTAGTACTGGATTATAACCCCAAATAAGAAATAAACAGCTATGAGTCCACACTGACATAAATGATCAAATAATTAATAAATAGGGGAGAACAACAAATCTGCCTTATAGAAGAATTCCAAATAACTTATGCGGATCCTCCACCCTAAAGAGAAAAGTCCCCACTCCTCAGGTATGTGCTGTGCCTGGTGGCATCCCTCCAGAGAGAACAGAAAGGAACGAGGAAAAACAGAGCAACTTGACAGGAGAGCAGCCCCCACACACTACTTCAGCCAGGTGACCAGGGACAGCCTCGTCCAGCATGCGGACAGGACATGCCCTTAATACGGTGTGATGAAATGACACTTTACCCAAGCGATTTTCCTCCCCAAGCTCCTAAGCATGTCCAAGAGAGGGGCGTCCTGCAGTATGGATGAGCAGTGCTCCTCAAAACCAAGGAGGTCATTAAAAACAAGGAGCCTCAGGAGGTGTGACAACTAGATGTACCGTGTGATCCTGGATGGGAGCGTGGAACAGAAAAAACAATGGAGAGCAGGTAACAACCAAGAGAATCGGAACAAACTATGGACATTCATTAATAATCTATCAATATTGATTCATTAATTGCCACAGACTCTGGTAATGGAAGACGATGAGGAGAGGGAAACCTGTGTGCCCAGGCAGAGAGGAGCACAGGAACTCTCTGTACTACCTGCTCCATTTTTCTGTAAATCTAAAAAATAGGTCTATTAAAAAAAAAAAAAAAAAAAAAGGAGATCTAAAGGTCAGAGATGGAAGAAGTTGGGGACTTTTCCTGCTTGCCCTGAACATGCAAGCTTCCCTGAGTGTGGCAAGCAGGGAACTGAATACCACGACCCTGGAAGAAGGCCCCAGGCTCAGAGGGGACCCAAGCCCCAGCTGACAGCTTGACTGCCATTTTGTGAGACCCTGAACAGAGACCCCAGTTAGGCATTGCCTGGAATTCTGATCCGTGAAAACCCATGAGATAATGTTTGCTTTAAGCTGCTAAAAATAAATAAATACGTAAATAAACGTAAACCCAGACACGACACCCATTTCCAAAGTGGCAAGTGTGCTGCACGAGGCTGAAATAATTAATGTAGAGTGTGACCGGGGGGGCTTCATGGATTTGGGTGGTCCAGGAAGCCCTCTTCCGGGGTGACTTCGAAGTGGGAGTGAGACTGAAGAGAGAGCCCAGCAGGAGGCCTGGGGTGCGGGGGGGCGAGCACTGTGGGCAAAGCCAGCCAACTCCAGGGCCTGGCAGTGAAGGTCTGTGTGCTCCAGGCGGGAAAGGCGGTCGGTGTGGTGGGAGGGACGTCAGAGTCGGGAGAACAGAGCAAGGGGGTCAGGGCGCGGGCAGTGTGAGCCGGATTACACAGCACTGCCACTAAGGACAGAGGGTTTGGGTAACCCCTAGCACCCACAGGTGACATTCTAACCCCCAAGGTGATGGTATTAGGAAGAGGGGCCCTTGGGAGGTGATTAGGTCACAAAGGTGGTGCCCTCGTGACTGGGATCAGTGGCCTCCTAGAAAGAGCCGCACAGGGACCCCCAGCCCCTTCTGTCACATAAGGACATAGCATGAGGACGGCTGTCTCCGAAGCAGAAAGCGGCCCCCACCAGACATTGGATGAGCCCGTGTACGGAGCTTGGACCTCCCAGCCTCCAGAACAGGGAAAAATGTATTTCTGTTGTTTATAAGTCATCTGATCTCCAGGATTTTGTCACAGCAGCCCAAGCTGGCCAAGACTGCTTCTAAAAAAAGGGTAAAGAGTTTGGATTTTACTTTTGCTTTGACCAGAAGCCTCTGGAGCGCCCGGTAGCGGATGAGTGATCTATCCGACTTATGGCTGTAAAAGAGTTTTGCTAACTCTGTGAAGGGCCGATTGCTGGGTGCTGGAGCCGAGTCAGGGCGTCTAGGCAGGGGGCTCCGGGGTCAGCCGCGACCCACGGGGTGGCGGGGATGACACGTGTCCCCCAGGAGCGGGTGGTGATGGGGGGACGGCGGGGGCGGGTGTGAGGGTTGGCCGGTCACACTCAGCTTATGGATCCACGTCCGTGCGGGGGCTCGGAGGCTCCCCGGCGAGAGAATTACTAAGCAACCGCAGAGGTCCCAGGCTCCCCCCCCAACGCGCTCTTTCCCCTGTGTCATCCCGTTCCTGCTGCTGAATGCCGTGCCGACTCATCGAGACTCTCGTCCTGGCAACTGCTTGCACCCAGCTGGTGCCACGCCAGTGCGGGCTAGCTTGGCTCCTGGAGGCCCTGCCGGAGGGGAAACGGGCTCCCCTGCTACCACCCCCAGCCTCCCCCCTGCTTAATTAACAGCCTCCTCTGTGCAGCGCGGTCATTCAACAATTTGCTGCTAGTTACTTCACAAGGTACAGCGTACCCCTCTGTTCCAGGTGGAACAGAGGGGTGCGCGGTGCAGGCCGTCCTTCACAGTGGAACAGCGAAGAGGCTGTTCAGAGAAGGCCACTGGTTTGTGTTTGCTTTTGTGTTTTGGCCTGGGTAGTTTCAACTAATGGCAAGTGAAATTCCATCTTTGGACTCCTGACTCCATGCCTGCAGACCCTTCTTCCTGGCCAGCTCACCACGCCCCTGCCTGCCCAGCCCCCAGCCCCCCGCTGCTCCGGAAGCCGAGTCGAATCCTGGGCCTCAGTCTGTGCTCCGTTACGGGTGCCTGGAGTGTGGGTCTGGGTGACAGCTTGGGCTCTGAGGTTCTGTCCCACTTTGCAACAAACACCCGTAGTCTGAGCAACTGAGTGGCCGTAGGCGTGAGGCGGCTGTCGCTGGTGGCGGACGTGCCAAGCACGGGAAGCGGCCAACCCTGGGAGGCTAACTCCTAGAGGGTAAGGACGGGTTCTAGGAGGGTCCGGTGCTGACACATGGCCTTCTAGAGGTCAAAGCGTCCCTTCAGGGTTGACCCCTGGCCTCTCAGGAGCTCCCTGTGCTGAGTGGGGATGGGGGAAGGGCAGCTTCTGTTCCACTCCAGCTCGCTGAGCCCAGCTCACAGGGTCCGCAGAGGGCAGCTGTCTGGCCGTCGACTCCCACGGCCGTGTCTGGCCTCATCGGAAAGGATATGAACTTGAGGAGTAAGAGAGTATTCTTTCACCCTTTGGAGCTTCAGCTTCCCAAGAAGACCCTTGTTCAAGGGATCAGCCTTTCGTGGCTTTGTCCTTGTTCCCCTCCTGTTGGGGGCCGGCCTGACGGAGCTATGAGGTGTGCGGACAGCCCATTTCCCTGTCTCCTCGCCTCTTTTGGGAAGAGGTAACTCTACTTATGGACACAGGTAACAAAGCTCCAGGGTGGATGAAATGGGTTAATTCCAACTAGGACAGTCCCCAATCAGCGAAAACCAGCTCTCAGAACAGCAACTTCTCCAAAGCTCTTCTGCCATAAAAGAAAATACAGCGCATGTCCTAGAAAGCAGATTTCGCTGAGCCCCTCAGGAACCAGCGCTTGGAGACTTCTGCACAGTAATGACCAAAGCCCTATTATGACACTTGCCTATCTCTTCCTGCATGAGGCTTGGTGACATAGTCCTAAGAGGTGGGGGCCGGGGTGGAGGGAAGAAAGCAAGCAAATCACAAAAGGACCTGGCCACCAGGTCCCCCCCCCAGACGCACATTTTACCATGGAGAGCACTTTACAAGTTCAGCTATTCTATAGCTCGCTTGCTCGTGAGGCTCATCCCCAGAAGTCCTGCTGGGAGGGCTCTGGGCTGAAGGCCCAGCATCAGTATTTTTAAGAGCTCTTCAGGTGCCTGGGGTGTGTGCGGTGACTGAGAAGCATGAAGAAGGGAAAAGGGGAGCCATGCACCCACTCCCGCACCCTGTAGGGTAGGGGCCTCTGATCCCTAATCAATCAAAGCTTTCAGACCTTCGCCCTAGAGAGTTCCCACCCACGGTCCCAGGTGAGTGGGAAGGGCCCCTGACCCCAGCCCAGCCACAGCTGTGGGTCCAGCCACTGTCACTCAGTTCTGGCTCGCTTATGGCCTGACCAATGGTGTACGATCCGGCCACAGAGGATCAATGGACCAATCACATTCTTCCTCGGTGTCTCCAAAAGCTGACTCGAGCCACCAGAAGGAAGCTGTCAGGGTTGAAGGGTCCCAGACACTTGACACCCGGGCAGGCCGTGAACCTTGCTCAGGGCCCAGAGAGAGGGGTGCACATGCAGGGAACTGCAAACACCCCGAGGGGGGGGGGATGAAAGAGTGTCGGCTCCCAGAGCTCGAGGATTCTGGCTCTATCCATGGCTTGTTTGCTCAGCTTTTCTTCAAGTCCTGGGAGACCTTTCTAGAGCCTTAGAAAAGCCCATTTACTGGAGCCTCTCTCTGTATCACCAAAAACATCTTTGAGGGAATGCTCACAACAACCAGAGCCCCTCAACTTCTATCTTGTTACATTTCAGGGTCTAGGGGAGAGTCTGACTAGAAGGTGGAAACAGAAAGGTTCCCACGGTTGGCTGAAACAGCAAGGGCAGAGCCTGAGCCCAAGCCTGGCTTCTCCAAGGACAAGAGGCATGGACGAAGGATGGGCAAGTCTCATGGGCCTGTGTCTGAGGAAGACCAGAAAGCGGGACATAGGGGTCACTAGAGACCCCCCTCACTACCCCCATGACCGCAGGCGTGCGACATCTGACTCTGGGGCAGAGGGCTGGGTCAGCCTGGAAAACCTCGTCTTGTCTTTTGTGCATCAAGGATATGAGGGCAAACTGTTGGGTCCCAAGACGAATCCTTCGATTCTCCTCCTCCCCCAACTGCAGGCTCACTAGCCCTCAGGTGTCTCTCCACACACCCGGGGACAGAAGCCACCTTTCCTCAGGCTGGCCCACTCCTCCGCCTCCCACCTCTGCCCAGAAACCCAGACGGCACTTCACAAAGGGGACCCGAGCTGCCCATAAGCACGTGGTGCCTAAAGTCTAATGGACATTGTTTCCACATGGAGGACTCACTTTCCTTTTTTCCCATAGGTATGACCCATTCCCGCTGCCCAAGCCCAGCTCCCTGCCATCCAGCTCCACGCGGGGCATTGCCCCACTTTTCCTTGCAGAGTAGACCCGATGGTGACGTTCCGCTCTGGCCTGGGGCACACCCAGAGTGGGGACCAACTTGACTTCTCATGAACTGGAACCTATTCATGCCTAGTCATACAGTTCTCTGTACCTATAATCCTTTATAGGGACCCTGGAGCAGTTCCATGGCCGTGACGCCGGCAGAGTGAGGGAGACAGCTATGAGAGAAGGTCTAGGCCCGCCTACCACCCTTAGACTGCTTTACTTCAAAATGGTAGCAGCAATGAGGCCTCATAAATCAAGGGTGAGGATATGTTTTTGAAAAGGAAACTGCCCAGCTGTGCACCCCAAAGTCCATATGGGCATAAAGTGCCAGAGCATTTTCTGAGTTCATGCTTTCTCTGGGTCTGATCCTCAATCTGTGCCATGGCCACTCCACATCTCCCACACTGGGCAGTCCGACCCCGAGAGACAAGGACCGGATCTTGTTAGCCTTTGCAACCCTAGAAGCTGGCACAGTGGCAGAGAGCTACGAGGAACTAAAAAAATGTCTGATGAATGAATGAACGAGTGTCCGCTAACCATTCTCCTAGAATCCCAGTAGCCAGGACCTTTGCCCCCCAAGAGGCCCCCGAGCCTGTGGCCTTACCTCCCATGAGGAAGAGGAGCCCTGCCACATACTGCATAAGGCCTCGGTCCCAGCAGCAGCCGAGCACGCCGATGATCCAGCCGAAGAGAATGATGGCCACCGCCATGCCCATGAAGCCAGCTGTCATCCTGCGCAGATCTACGGGAGAGCAGGGGGACAGAAGTTAGCTTCAGAACCTGGAACTTAGGGTCACGGTGCCTCCCGGCCCTGGGCAGAAGTGGGGAGCAGGAAGGCAACCTATCCTTCTCAGACAGGTTTGCACAACCGAGCTCCCTTTGTAGAGGAGACAGCCCCCGATGGTAGCTATCCTTGGGCTGGGACAGGTGAGTTCATAAGCACAGGGAGAGAGATGGTCACCGTCATTTCTTATATACCTCCTTGGTGCCAGGTGTGGCACTGTCCTTCCCAAGCACCTGGTTCAACTGTCTGAGACAGGGACAGTCTTTATCCCTATCTGAAAAATGGAGTGAACTGCTGAAAGCCACACAGCTAGTGAGCAGAACTCAGCAACAAGAACTGTATGGCGGCCGGCGCTACTGCAGCATCGCCCACCTCTCAGGGAGAAATGGGCCTCTGGAGAGGGTGGGGTCTAGGCGGGCTAGTGGCACCTGCCAGGAGCTCCCTCCCTTCCCTCCAGGGTTCACTGGGCTCCCCAAGGAGGCAGAGTGGGAGGAGCAAGCTGCTGCCGGTACCTTGTTCCTCTCCCTCTGAGCCAGCTCCCAGGGGCTCGGCCTTCCCTGTATGTGGACTTGTGGGGAGCCGCGTGTCCAGTTCTCCCTCGGAGCCCCTGGGCAGGCCTCTGCTGCTCCCAGGACCCAGGTCGGCCCAGCTCTCTGGTTCTGGCCTTCTGCTCCACGCCTCAATGACTCTGCCATACAAAGTCGGCATGGGTACAGGCAGGAGAAGAGCTGTCTGGAAGGCCGTATTTTCAGTGGAAGGGAGAGGGCAGCATTGCTCTCATGTCTCGGCCTCCCTCCCTCAGCACCTGGCCCTTAACTTCACTGCCCTCCAGTGCATGCCCCCACCGGCCTCTCATGCCCTCCTTGGCGTCCAGCTTTCTTACCTCCTTCTGGGTAAATCCTAGCTGCTCAAACCCTTGACTCCCTCCACCCTGCCCCAGCGCCCACCGACCTGCAGCTTCCTGTCCCTCTGCGGTCCGTGTGGACCACCAGCCCCTGTCCCAGCCCCAGTCCCGCCAATGGGGCCAAATAGGAACAAGCCATCTGCCCAGCCTCTGTGCCCAGGGGGTTGCCAAAGCAGCCTGGAGGACCATGGGCATTCCCCTCTCTCAAAGGGAGGGAGGGGGAGGGAGGGTGGAGGGAGGGCACCCGACGGCAGACTACATCAGCATCCCAGGGAGGCACGGGTCAATCTCATCACCTCCCTCACAAGTCCCCGGCAGGTTTCTGCACATCACGAGGCATCCCATCCCCTCTGCTCCTCTTCCACTCCAGTCACCCCCACTGACAGCCACGGCAGATCCTGGCACAGCTGGGCTACAGAACTCTCAGGCTTCTGCCCTGACCTGCCACAGAGAATGAGAGGCTGGGAGCCCCCGGCCAGGAGGAGCTGGCTGGGGTGTGTGGAGGGAGGGACAAAGGAGAAAAGCCTGGACGGGAAGCGGGACAGGACCCTGTGGCAGAGGCAGAAATCCGTCCATGGGATTTCTGCCATGGCTTTCACCCCCAGAATCCATCTAGATTCCTGCTCTAGCTGCTCTCCTCGGTCCTCCCCTCCCCGACCTGGAATGCCCGCCCGGGCCAGGTTGAAGCAGCACCCATTACAGTCACTTCTGGGAACTGCCAGGGCTGTCTAATAATCACGCCACATGACCCCAAAGGCGCCGATCGCCAATATGTCCGAGGAAGCTTCCCGGTGGGCGTCACTCGATCCCAGCGCCCAAACGTGCGCCGCGCTTACCGGGCCGGCTCCTGGCTTCCCTGCTCAGGCACCAACGGCCAGCTTGGAAGGAGGAGGTCTGGCCGCCTTGCCAGGTGCACAGGCCCTTATCCTGGTCGTGCCGGCCCCCATCTCCCCACATGGCTCCTGCCGTGGCCACCTGCTCAGCCCTTCTTCTTTCGCTGCCACCACAGTCCTTTGAGGGAGCCAGGCCCGAGCTGCCTCCTTGGCGGAGAAGAAACTCCCCCTTGATGCAGGAGTCCATTTGGGCTGACCCCAGGAAATGCTTCATCCCCTCTCCACTATAGTCAAGGACAAGGAGATGGCGGGAGTGGGGAAGGAGAGGTCAGGGAGTTTTTGGAGTAGTTTCATATCCCCCTTAAACAGATGAGGAAATTTTGTTCTAGAACTCTGTGAGACCACTGGTTCCTTTTTCAGTGCATGGGGGGTTTCTAAAGTCTTGGCCCCTTTGGCAGCACTGGAAACAGACAATACTGCTGAAGCCACAAAGCCAGCCCCCCACCCCGCTGCACCCGGCCTTGCTCATGGGAAGGCCTTCCCGATCCTCAGGCTCTGCAGACCCACGGGTGCAAAGGTACTGCCTGGGGGACTAAGTGGACGTGTCCCGTGAGGTGTGTCCCCTTGGGCCTGGGGGAACAGACAAACGGGGCTGGAAAGGAAAAGGAAATGTCACTGGAGGAGGCGGGAAGATCATCATGGTTGCAAGAGGGAAGCCAAGTCTTGGACTTTGAGGAAAAGACAGAGGTGGGGACATGAAGAAGAATTTCTCTTGCAAAAGTTCTGAGACAGGGAACTGTCACCTGTGTCCCAGGTCTGAGAGGGGCCGTGGCCCTCGAGCACAGATTAGGGGCACTTTGCCAGTGAGAGCTGAGGGCCAGGCTAAGCGGTTGATCTGGGAAGCAGGAGGAAGACCGGAGGTCAGGCCCAAATATTTTCACTGACCGAGAGGACGTCTGCCGTCACCCCCGCGCGTCTGAATTTGCAGCCGTGCACGTGCAGCTCAGCACCTTGTCCTCAAGCTTGCGTGGCAATTCAAGGCAGCTGCAGCAGCAGCTTGGAGGAGACACAGGACAGGAAAGAGTCCTGTTTTCCAGACAAGGAAAGCAAGATCCAAGGACGTTAAATAACTTATCGACAAACCAGTGACATAAAGGGAGTGTGATTTGTGAGGGAAAATAAAATTAATAGTGCAGTTAAGGACCCACTCGGTTGTCCTGGTGATTAAACAAAAGTATTGAGCATTTCTTCCTCCCAAATACACTGAGGACTATAGTTCCGTGATTTTTCCCCCAAAGACAGACATCCACAAGGATGGGCAAATAGGACAGGGAACAACCCAGGGCCGGAAGCGGCAAAGCTGGGGGACGGTGCACGTGGTCAGAGCCAAAGTAGACGCAGCCACAGGTGAGCTGCAAACCAACCCACCACGTGGCCGAGAGGCTCATGAATGGCAGCTGCAGTGCTCTCCTGGCACTGAGGGGGGGCTCCCCCTCCCCCCTCCCCAGGGGGGTAGAATGGGGGTACGTAGCAGTGGTAGTTGGTAAGTTCACTGAGGCTCAGTCCATGTAGGTGATTAAGTGACCGTCCCACATACAGAATGTTAACTGCTTCCCCTGGGGACCCCAGCCCCCTTCCACCTGGCTCCCAGAAGCCGACTGCCTGGCCTCTGCTGTCCAGCCGGGGGACTGGGAGAGGTCTTTCCAGCGATGACTAGTACAAGAGGCAAGACCTAGGCACCCAGCACTGGGGGAGCCACGCAGGTGGCCCCTCCCACAGCCCTACAGTGGCGCTTCCCACTGGCAAGCCCCTCCCCGCCCCAGTGCTCGGGGCAGCGCTCTGGCCCCACTCCCCTGACAACCCAGTACCCCTTGAGTACCTATAACCTAGGGGCCAAAGAACTTGGAGGAAATTTTGTTCTAGGCCTCTGTGAGACCACTGGTTCCTTTTTCAGTGCATGGGGGAAACAAGCCACAGAGAGAAGAGGCAATAATTCAGTTATTATTAATATTCCCAGAGAGGCAAGACACAAGACATATTTTTTTTTTGTTTATTGTTCTTGAAATAAGAACAGGAGTCTATTAAAAACACCTGGAGAACAAAACTAACCTTAAAAGAGCAGAGTCAAAGTCACTGAAATTGATATTATAAAATCGATTCTAATTTATGTATTAACAGCTCTATCATGTTTCTTAAAAAAAGATGTAAGGAGGCTTAACAAAACACCCACTGTGTAACAGGATACAAATAATGAGAAAATGAAGGGATCAGAGGAGAAAGGGAAAAAGAAGCTGGATCTCACAGGCATGTGAGCGGTCCTTGGGAAGGAAATGGTGCTCGCTGCACCTGAGCGGGAAGACAATACACATCGTTTCCATTGTCTTGAAATCTGTGTTGTTTCCCGTTTGCACTTGAGTAAATCCCGTTTGCCACTCTGGCTGTGGGAAGGGCCAGGTGCCATCCTCATTGCCCCGCGTGCCTACTTCCCCTCCTGGGAGTAAGAGGCCACCTGCTTCATCCTGTGACTGCTCACCGCACCCATGGCAGGGCTCTGCACCCAGAAACTTATGTAGCTTCTATCTCATTCCCCATTTCTTCCTGCCTTTTTAGGAAAGAAAGGAAACCCAACTCATATATCTGAAGTCTTGTTAAAATATCATGCAAGGTCGACCTAAGAATAATCTCCTTAGAAAGAGCCCGGGACGATGAGTTGGACTCCTCAGGCCAAAGCGGAGATAGAAAAACATGTTCTCATGAATCTTCTTGAGTCGGAGCCTGTCACCTGTGTTCCATGACCCAGACGCTTAACGTTCTAAGTTTTGAAATGAGAAAGGTACATTCTCAACTTTTTAGAAGAAGAATTTAGTTCAGCACAGTCGAAACGGTGTGCAAAAGCGGGTGGACAGTGAGGGAGGGTGGAGGAGGGAAGGCAAGGGGACCCATTAAATAGAACCAGAAAAAGCAGTTCTCCCTCACAGAAAAATTTTGATTTTTAAGTTTATGCTTCTATTAACATTGAAATTGAAAGGTATTGCTGGCAACCCACCATGGGAAACCAGGGTGTCTGCATCTAAATAAATACCACTTAGAGAAGGAGAATATCTATGGGCTCTAAAGATCTTTCTATTTGCTCTTTAAAGACCTCACACAGAAAAATGATGATGATTGTGGAAGGAAGGAAGGAAGGAAGGAAGGAAGGAAGGAAGGAAGGAAGGAAGGAAAAAACCCAAGCCCCACAAAAAATAGTGAGGATAAGTACGAGTCAGACTCTCCTGCGATGGTACCCAGTGGAGATGGGGGAGGATGCTGTATTGATAGTCCCAGAGTCAAGAGGGTGGAGCGGCCACACGGGGCATGTCTGGTTTAGCCTGGCTTGTTGCAAACTCTGATTCCGCATGATATGAGCATACTCCCCAGGCTCCGAGGGTGGAAGAGTGTGGGCTGCCTTGGAAGGTGGACATTCATTCTCGAATTCGTCAGTCCCTTGGGGTTCAAGGTCCCAGAAACCGGAAGGGAGAACAAGATGGTGAGATCAGAACTCAAGTGATTTTTGCCCCCAAGGGATCAAGTCTTGGAGTAAGAAAGAGAGAGGTAATCTGCAATGAACATGTCAGCCATTGGATTAACTCAGGACAATGGATTCAGATGAGAAGGAATATTCCAGGACCCAATTCCTGCACACAACCATGGGTAAAGCAAGCGGGGGTCTGGTTCTGGGTAACCTTATAGAGATTTGACAGTTGGGGATGGAAACCCAGGTTCTTGGACCCATGCTTCCTGGTTCAAAATATATATAGGCCTGCCCCGTATTTGTTGTGCGAACCTGAGCAAGTTAGCCCAACTCTCTGGATCTCAGTTTTGGCACTTGTGAGTAGGGGTTATGACCATACTTGCTTCGAAGGGTTATTAAGAGGATTAAGTCGGTTAATATGTCTAAACTGCTTAGAGCAGTCCCTCGCACAAAGCTAGAGCTACAGAAACAGGAATAGAAATGGAAGTCCCTTAGAGTCACTCTCCTTTTCATGTTTTCCCATCTCTGGCATCTGCTGTCCATAGCATAAAAAGGGCTGAGTAACAAGTCAGGGTTATCCCCTAATTAAAGATCGAATACCCAGAGGGAAGAGCCTTCTAGAGTCTGTTCTTATGCCTCTCAGGTACCTAGAGAAGCTGACAAGAAGGCTTGATCTTTCTATCAAGACTGAGATGCATTCACCCCGTGTTGATACTTCCTCTCCTCTGAGGACCAGGCGGCTGGAGGCTGCTGCAGCTCGTAACAGGGGTGCTGGTGACCCCAGAGGCTGTCAGAACCCTGGGCTCTCGCAGTGAGCTCTGCACAGACTAGAAGGGAGAGGAAGGAGTACGACTCCGCTGCGAGGGCTCCTGCGATCGTTCCTTGAAACCGAAGCACAGAAGTAGCTAATGGGAGACGTTGCCCATAGCTTTCTTGTAGAGTGTAAGTTGCTTCAACGTAATGTAGCTAGTTATATTTAAAAAGTCATTTTTATGTGAAAACACGAGGTCTTAGGGCTGCCTGACTTGCTTTGTTCCCTGAAAGTTCCTTCAGAACTGCCCTCTGCCTACCTCCACACCTCCATCTCTCTCCAAGCCCCCCAGGCTCCAGTCATGGCATGGTGGACGGAGAGTCCCCGCTTTCCTCAAGGGCACTGAACTCTCTGCCAACATGGCTGTGTACTTGCTCTGCCTGGCAAGCTTCTTGTCATCCTTCAAGATATCCCTACCAAGGGGCGCCTGGGTGGCTCAGTCGTTAAACATCTGCCTTCAGCTCAGGTCATGATCCTAGAGTCCCAGGTTCAAGCCCTACATCGGGCTCCCTGCTCGGTGGGAAGCCTGCTTCTCCCTCTCTCACTCCCCCTGCTTGTGTTCCCTCTCTAGCTGTGTTTCTTTCTGTCAAATAAATAAATAACATCTTAAAAAAGAAAATGACATCCCTACCAAGTCAACATCTGGGAGGCTTTCAGACACATTATCAGACAGTGGAGTCTGGTGTCCGGGCTCCTCCAGCCCTTCTCACATATCTTCGTAATCACTCACGTCTCCCTCCTTCCAGTAAATGTAAGCTTGGTTCAGGGCTATGGTTTCGTCTGGGTTTTTTTTGTCTTTCCCATCCCCGGCGCAATGCCTGACAGAAGCAGGTACTCAATAAATGTTTTACCAAGCAAGCTCACCATCCCACCCTTGACACGGTTACTAAAACTATGTGCAGCATAACATGAAGCAGCCCAACTCAACATCCTGCAGGGACTCAGATGTCATGGTGACTTGAAGCCCGTTTCTCCCTCCTCCAATCTAATTTTATTTTTAAAAGCCAAGAGCAGCTATCGCTTAGCAATCCAATACAGCACTTTCTTGTATGCAAACAAAAACACCACCGTGGGATACCCCACAGATTATGAACCCAAGAGACCTTTCTGCACCGCCCCTCCCTCCCAGGTCAGGAAGAGATCGTGGAGGAAAAGATGGCTGCTGTAGAACCAAGAAGTGGTTTCTGGGTCAGGAGACAGACTTGAGCTTCCCCCTCCTCATCCCTACCTCCGGATTCGAGAGCGGCTGTAAATAGGGATATTATGTGATGTCATCATAGACAAATCACACCCACTATCAAAACAACGGAAGGCAAATTGCAAAACATGTACAAGCCTGACGAGCTGGGTCAGCAGCTAAACCAAGTGCCTGGAGAGAAGGAAGAAGGGAAGAAAAAAAAAATTCACCAGACTGCCTTCCCTCATAGCTCCATTGCTACACCAACAGCAGAAACTGCAGACAGGAAGGACGACAAGGACACTTAACTCAGGCAACCAGACACACCTGGGGAGACCCCAGCCCCAGCTCGGCGCCTCACCCTCCGTCCCCAGGGCTTTCCTACTGGGAGTGAGGAGCTAGACCGGTGCAATATGCCATTCCATCTTGGGACGCCCCCACTGCTCTTCCTCTGGATCACATGTCATGGACAGCTGCTCTGAGCGCGCAGTGCAGAAATTAGTGTGGCTTGGCAAGCATGTGTCCCCAGAAAGTCGCCACCAAGCAATTAGAAGATGCGAGCTTTAAAGCACGCAGGCACCTTACAGGGTGCTCTCTTGCCAGAAAAATGCTGCTGGTGCCGGAGAATGGGCTGATGGCAAAGAATCTGCAAAGCCTAGGGAAGGGGAAGAGAAACAGACAAACCTTTATTGTGTATTGACTATGGGTCATCGTCATGTTGGGTAATTGACACAGACATGCCCAATAAGCCTCTGAATGGCTCTGTGAAGCAAACACTATTGTTCTCATTTTGTAGACTTAGAAAGCAAGACAAGGGAATTTCAGCCAGTGACCCAGAGATCAAGGCCACCAGGCAGGGAGACGTGGGTCTGGGAAAGGGCCTCAGTCTGCCCATGCCCTTTCCAGTCCTCAAACCTTTCCAGATTTGGGGCCACCTCAGACCCCAGAAGAGCACTTAACATTCAGTAGAATGTAATGGAACAGGATTTGGCTCTTAGGATTCTTCTTCTAAAGAATGTCAATGAGAAGGGAGAGTTTATAATAGGCTATTAAATGAAAAGTAATGTGTAGGCGCACTTACTCTGAATGACCCCCCACGGTGCAGGTGTGTGTGTGTGTGTGTGTGTGTGTGTGTGTGTGTGTGTGTGCGTGCGCGCGCGCGCGTGTGTGTGTGTGTGTGTGTGGTAAGCACGTGCATCCATGTGGGCAGTGCAAGGAAGAACACACCAGATGTTAACAGGGAGCATTTCTGGAGGTCTGCAACCTCTCCAGGAGCTTCCTGAGTGAAATCTTTCTGGGAAAGGGGAATGAATCAGAGACCTCTGAGGGCCAGGGTCCAACTCCCGGGTAAACCAGTGGTCGTGTCGTCTTGACGACCTCCCCAGCACTTCCTGGGGTGTGATATTTTGGATTTTGTTTGTTCTTTTCTACCATGGGAACGTGTGCTTTAACAATCAGATTTTTAGTTCTTGGGAAGATTTGAGCTTTACTGTTTTTTTAAAGTTCAAAGTCCAAAGAATGAGGCAACCGGCCCTAATGTGAACTGTGACAAAAGATGGGGATCCCCAGGCGGGCCACAGATTTCCTGATGAGTACAGCCTTTACAAAGACATACCACCACGAAATAGTTCCTTGTTCCTGTGTAACAGTGAACGCTAGAGACCTGCCGTGCTCCTCGCTGGCTAACAGTGCGTAGCGTGGAAACACCAGCCGCTGGACATCAGAGCCCCCCACGCCCCCAGCCCCACGCAGGCCAGCATAAGCGGACGGTCAGGGACCACCTCTCAACTGCCATTGCCCACAGCGGAGCTGCCCCGGAACCTCCAAAAACACACACAGCTGTCTACAGCAACCTCCTTACCCCCAAACGTCCCTTCCACCATGAAGGCCCCCATGAATGATGACCAGGGGAACCTGTTTGAAGGGCGTGATGGTGGGAAGAACAAAGAAACATAACTCAGAAAGTTATGTGAGCAGATCTGCATTTGAGTCCTGGGTCTCCGTATGCCGGCTGCACGTGCTCTAAGGGTCCCAGCTAAACTCTTGGTTCTGAGGCCTCCCGGCCGCGAACAGCCAAAGACGAGCCCCCTCCCTCCACCGTCTAAAGCTGGCCCGTTTACTAGGGTGGCCACCAGCCCCGTGAGCACTCGCAGTCCCTGCTGAGTACCTGCACTGAGACACGTGTCAGTGGAAAATACACAGCTGTCAAAGATTCAGGAGGAATATTTTAGGAACCATTTTTTATTGATTATATATTGATGAATGGCTTAGATAAATGTTATTAAGTTAATTTGATCTGCTTCTCTACATGTATTTAATGTGGCTAAGAGACTTCAAATGAGATGTGTGGTTGGCAGTCCATTTCTATGAGACAGCACTGTTCTAAGAAGAGCTGTAAGACCTCATGCTGAATGTGCTAGAAGAGCCCTGAGCTGGTTTTGTAACCTGGAGTGCACTAGGTGCCTATGGTTTACATATAAGGGGAGAATTCTCCCCGCTCCCCTGGAACTTCCCCACTACTCCACCAGCACCACTTTAAGCCGGGGAGGAGGCCCTCGAGAGCACCCCCTGGGGGCCACTCACGGGGACCCTAGGATGTAGTGGATGGTACCCCCACGTGGCCTGGGAAGTGAGGCCAGAAGCTGTTTAAGGGCCACCTGTGACCACAGAGTGATGACGAAGCCACACATCCAGAGTCTGGTGGGGGAAGGGTCCCGGGCTTCCTGCATGGGTCACGCAAATGCCAATGAAGAGTGAGGTTCCCTTGAAAAGACTCCATCTAGGCGCCTGGTGGCCCAGTCATTAAGTGTCTGCCTTCTGCTCAGGTCAAGATCCCAGGGTCCCCGGATCGAGCCCTGCATTGGGCTCCCTGCTCAGCAGGAAGCGTGCTTCTCCTCTCTCACTCTCCCTGCTTGTGTTCCCTCTCTCGCTGTGTTTCTCTCTGTCAAATAAATAAATAAAATCTTAAAAAAAAAAAAAAAAGACAACACTCTACCTAAGAATTTTGCCTGCAGGGGTGTGATGACTACAATGTTAGGGTCTCCGTGGTGGGATGGCAACAACTATGGGGGCCGAGGAGGGAGTGGGGACGAGGTCAGTGGGCGGCGACAGGGGATGTCAGTCTCCACGAAGCTCCTCTCAAGGAATCACAAAGACGCCCTATGGAAGACAGAGCCAGCATGGGAGCCTTACTGTGTGCACCGGCTCAGAGAGCAGTCACACCAGGCCCTAGACCCTGTGGGCAGTTTACCTGCCCTCCCTGGCCCTCCCCAACCCTAGAGGAACCGGAACTAGCAGGGCTCAGGGAGGGCAGTGGGACAATGAAAATAAAAGACTGAACAAGATCTCCCCTCTCACTGCAGGTTTCCAAGAGCGGGGCCAACCCAAGTTAGGAAAGGGAGAAGATTTAAACTACACACAGGGCTGAAAGTCTCTCATATCTGACTCGAATTTTAATATCCGCAAATGTAAGTTTACTCAAACCTGAAAGCCACCCCTCCCCAATCTGCAATTTCCCATAAAGGTCATCTAGGAATGCGGATGGGAGATCAGACAGAATGACCGTAAAAGGTTATAGTAAGAAATAGATAAACTCATAGGCTGCAGCCTTTTCATTAAGGTGGTCAGCGATGACCCTAATCCAAGTCGTTCCTGTGATGATGATAAAATGAGCATTTCACTTCTTATGCCAGGCATGTCCTGAGCATTTCTTTCACGTGGCCACACTTAATCTTCCCAACAAATTGAGGAGTTTATCATTCCCCTTTTACTGATGAGATAATAAGGAACTTGCCCGGAGTCAGGCAGCTCAGAAGGGGACGACTCCGAAGCCCAGGCTCCTAACCCCGTGCGGCACCTCCAGCCTCCCAGAGCGGCTGATCAAATGGGGTCTGTGACAGCCCTCTGTAAACTGTGAAATGTTACTGTGAACACCAGCGACCATTTATGTCCACTACCAGCCTACGAGGCAGAGGGACAGATACAACGGACCCAGTGGGCATTCCTGTGTCATCTAATGGGTATGCGACAGGCTCGGGGCATAGCGGTCGCTACAAATGACATGGGGAAGGATAACCCCTCCCCCTCCCCCCCACCGCCACCACCCTGAAAAATCTTTAAATTTGCAATGCTGGGAAAGAATTGTTTTCTAATTTATAAGTGTGATAAAGGGGTCTAAGGGATATATGCTTATGTCTGTCCACGTACGAGCAAAGATGTTTCCCACAGGTCCTGTGCACAGGATGGCAGGAGAGGGGCAGAAAAAAGGGTGTTGGGGACAAGCAAGAACCATGCAGCAGTGGCAGGCCCTGGCCTGGGAGCGGAGCTGGCCTTTGAGCCTGTCCAGCCTCAGAAGTCACATCACTTCTCTGTTCGCCTCTCTGCTTTCTGAAATGGGGGCGGTTTTACCTCTCCTGCCCAGAGCTCTGGGGTAGGGATGATTTCTACTCCAGTGGGTGAGCTGCTCAGTCTCACCTCTGCAATATATCAACCCGCCCCTATCTTTTTTTTTTCTTTGAAGATTTTATTTATTATTTGTTTGACAGCAGAGGGAGCAACAGGCGGAGGGAGAGAGAGAAACAGGCTCCCACTGAGCAGGGAGCCTGATGCGGGAAACATGACCTGAGCCAAAGGCAGACGCTTAACCAACTGAGCCACCCAGATGTCCCAAGCCTGCCTCTATCTTAGGAGACAGCCTAAAACTTAAAAATAAAGAGCATTATTAAAACAGTAGTAATAAATAATAATACAACAAGATGGGACCGGGTAGGGAGAAAGACCATAAGAGACTCTTCATCTCAGGAAACAAACTGAGGGTTGCTGGGGGCGGGGGGGAGGGAAAGGATAGCTGGGTTATGGAAAAAATAAAAATTGAAAAAAAGAAAAATATAGAATAATACATATACAATACAGCATGAAGTCATTTTTGAGGAGTGCTGAATAATTTTAAATCAAATCAATGCTCCGGGTTATGCATTTCCCGCAGGCTGGGAGTCCTCATGTGTGAGACAGTGCCCCCCTCCAACCCCCATCGTGGCTCTCTTCCCTTAAGTGGATGGGAGAGAAAGGAGTTGACCTCTCCTCTCCCAGTGTGCCTTCCTCTGTGGCTCTCCTGACTTGTTCTTGGAAGCTGAGACCCAGGCTTCTTTGGCAGTTGGTTAAAGCTCATTCAAATAAAGATATTGCCAAGAAAAGGAATTCTGCAGAAAAAAATCTAAAGTTAGAGCCTGTTCTCCACGTGAAAACGATTCCATCTACAGAAAGTCTCCCTTTGGGGGAATCCTGTATGCATTTATTTATTCATCAATGCATTTTCATCAAGCAGCTGCTATATGGGACAACAAAACTGAATTCAGTCACCAAAACCAAGTCCCTGGCTTCATGACATCTTTCTGGGGAGAAAGATAAACTTTGTATGTAGACATGAACATATTTATGTCAGGTCACAAGACAAACTACACACCTCTACACAAACACACATGTCTAAATGACAAGGATAAATGCTATGAAGGAAAATTAAGGGGGGCAAGAGGCAGCCGGGTGCATAACACAGAGAGATTAGGAAAGGTCTCTAAAGAATGTGACATTTAAGTGGACCCCGGGGAAGTAAAGGAATGGACAAGTGGATATCTGGAGGAAAAGCATTCCAGGAAGAGGGAACAGCTGGAGCAAAATTTTCAAGGCAGGAATCTGTTTACTGTACTTGAGGAACAAGAAGACCTCATATTCTATATAAGCCTATATAATATTCGCTTCATGGTTATAACAACATGATGACTTAAGAGCCACCACAATAAATCTTGGTGATCACTTGAAAACAAAGAAGTATTTCTATACCAGCTAAGTTCTCTTAGGACTTAGGAGAAAAAGGCAGTAGAATTGATAGAAATTAGTGATTGAGTGTGAGAGGCACAGAGAGGGGTGAGTTGCTGGTAATTCCCAGGCTTCGGACTGGGATGATGGGAAATGGTGAGGTCACTGACCAAGATATAGAATAGAAGAAAAGGTGGGACGCCTGGGTGGCTCATTTGGTTAAGGGTCGACTCTTGGTTTTGGCTCAGGTCATGATGTCAATGTCATGATGTCTGGGTCATAGGATTGAGCCCCGTGTCCGGCTCCACACTCACTGGGGAGTCTGCTTGAGATTCTTTACTTCTCCTTCTGCCCCTCCCCCTACTCACATACGTGCACTCTCTCTCTCATACAAATATCTCTTAAAAAAAAACAAAACAAAAAACAAAAACAGAAAAAAGGCCTAGAGTATTGCTTCTGTGCTTGGATTTATTTCTATTTCCTTTTTTATTTTTTGGAGGAGAGATGGGAGGAAGGATGGGAAGGACAGGTATTAGAAGAGAAGGATGTGAAGTTCAGTTTGTTAAATACCGAACAGACATATAACTGGAAAAATGTCCATTGTGGTGCTGGATGTATGGGTCTCGTACCTGGGAAAGAGATTACTATTTGAGATACTGATATGAGAATCTTGTAAAGCTGTAGGATTGAATGCCTGCTCTCCCAGGATAGGTGTATAAAAATGAGAAGAAGGCTAAGGATAGAATTTGAACACCCAATTCTTCACCAAGGGATGAGAAGAGGGAGAGGAGGAGGAGAATGGATGGCCCAACTGGGTCAGGCAAAATCCAGCATGAAGGCTATCATGGGAGCGAAAGGAAGAAAGACTTTCAATGGTCTTCATGTTGTTGAGATCAAACAAGACATCATGTCATCAGACACTCAGCAAAGATTTGCTGAGCACCCACTGTGTGCCAGGCATTGCACTAGTGACAGGGAACACAGTACATCATAAAATGGGCATGGTCTGGCCCGCGTGGAGCTTACTAGATTTGTAACTAGATCCCTCCTGATGTTGGCAAACGCTCTTAAACAGAAGTTAGTCTCATTGAGTTACTAGGAATGAATGGGAGATAAGGAATAAAAGTCACTTAGATACTATGCTTTTAAGTAGGCTGCCTGTAGAGTAGAGGAGGGAGACAGAGTGATGGGAGAACAGAGTGAGGACTTTTCTTTTGTTGAAATATGCAAGACTGAGTCTATTTCTATGCAGAGGAGTAAGACTTAGCAGAGGGAATAAGCCTGAAGAGAGCGGAGACAACATCCTTTACATGCTCGGCATTTTATCCAAATCCAAAAGTCAGACCCACACACACCTGGGAAGGTCGCCGATCCCCCTGACAAATGTAGGCAGCAGAGGCTGGTGGTGAAAAGCACTGAATGGGGGGTTCAGACTCTCTGGACTTGAACTCCAGAGCTACCACTTACTAGCTGCATGAGCTTACCATCCCTGTGCCTCAGTTTCCTTTTCCACGGGATATGAATAGTAGCTACCTCAAAGACTGCTATGAGGATTATATTTATCTATTACTTTAGATGCTGACGCAAAGTAAGCCTTACGTAAATGCCCAGAAAGTAAGGCCTGGAAATAGATACACCATATACACTCACCCACGTATTCACATGCAGTGGAGGGAGATGAGAAACAAGGTGAGGCTTGGTGGAGGGGAGGAAGGTTCAAAAGAGGGTGAATATCAATGAGAGACCCCCTTCCCCTTCCAGAGTCACTCAGGGCTCAGTTCAGACCCTGTCCTCTTGAGCACTTCTCCCCAGAACCACCCATTCCGTAGGAAGGGCCCATCATGTAGCACAGCTGTGGGCCGTACCGCTCTCTTACTAGACATTCGTTCATTCGTAGATTCATTCATCTGGCCATCATTTGTGGAGCTCCATTTTTTATCCAGGTCTTGTCTTATAAATATGAGTAAGACACCAGCCCTTCCCTCGAGAAGGCTGCAGATCCATAAACCCTCGGATCTTCTCTCCTGCTGTCTGCCATGTCTCGTAGAGTCACTCAACCGCTTGGAAAAACGAGACAACATTACTTCTTCTTTTTGTCTCTTCCAACATCTAATATTTAGGAGGAGGTCTAAAGCTCCACAGAATGAAGGAATGAGTCTACTCCATTCGGTAAATACACAATAGAGGAGGAGCCCACAGTGTCTCTCCTGGAAGATGAGTTAGCAAGAGAGAAAGGACCTGATCTGCATTTATCACTCATTATGTGCCAGGCCCCACTGACATGACACCACTCACTCAGAGCCAGTCCACGAGAAAGCCTTTTCTATTGGTTTTGTTGAAAAGGGATGCCTAATGGCTTCATGTTTATGTTTTCAAATGTTTTCCATTTTGTGTGGTTTGTTTTCTAGACTTTTAGCATCTCACGTGACTGGAAACATTTTCCATGCTTCATGTGTAGTCAGTCACTTCTGAATTTTGCCAGTATTTGGCTGTTGGGTCTTTTGTTAAGTAAACGCCTTTTATGAACTATGTGTCTGGTTCTACAAGAGACAAGCGTGCCCACCCCTTTGGCCCCATGGGTGCCCTTCCCTCCCTCCGACCTCAACGCTGCCTTTGTTCTGGGGCAGGCTATCGAAGCCTCTTCCAGCAAGGCATCACTAATGAGGCCAGGCTCATTGGTAGGTACCTGAAAATTCAGAACAAAATGGGAAACGCTGGGTAAAAACTTTGTTTGGGTTCTCCCAAAGGAACTGGTGTGTTTGATTTACTTCTGAGTTAGAAAAAACATAAATAGGTCATGGATTTTTTTTTTTTTTGTAAGCATGGTGGATAAAATATTTAAGGCAAGATATTTATCTATTGACACCCAGCCCTTCCTACATCTCAAATGATGTCTGTAGGAAAAGTAGCTAAGCTGTTTATGTGATGCTAGCTTATCAGGTCTCTGCACCTCCTGCGTCCTCACCCCCAGCAGCAGAACAAATCTCAAGTTAAAGATCTTTTCTGCCTTCTGGGAATGCTATCCCTCAACACTGGAAAGGGGGAAAGAGTCAGGGTCTTCTGGGCTTGTAGGATTTAGACTCAAGGGATAGGGAGACTCTCGTAGACAATGGGCTGGACCACATTCGTTTGAGCGAAGGGATACAACTGGCTGAGGCATCTAGATGTTCTTGATCAGGTTAGAAGCAAGGAACTCATTCTGCTTGCCCAGAAGGACCTAAGAACACAGGGCAAGAAGACTCAAGGTTTTGGAAATGCAAGGAAGTTAGAGCCTGTCCCCTTCTGGCTCTGGCACCTGATGAATTACCAAAGAATTTAAAGCACTCTTTTTATAGAAAGAGGAGCATTTAGATTTATTTGAACTTATAATATTAAATTTTACCTTGGCTGCATTCGAATATATTTGTCACCTACACAAATCAGAGCTAAATTCCTACTCATCTAGAGTCTAATAACTCTAGATGAGCAGCACAGACCTTTCTCCTGAGCTCCAGGGGCCTCACTACTTTCCGGACACATCAACAGGGATAGTCTGCTTTTGCCTCGAATTCACACCCTCTAAAAGCCAATTCCTCATCTCTACTCTCAAAGCACTCCTCCCCTATTGACACCAATGGCATCACCATCCTCACGACCCAAACCTCAGTTCCATTCTGAATCCTCCTTCCTTGCCCTCCTCGTTTCCAACCAGTTGCCACATGCACCAGATCTTGCCTCCGTGATAGTTAATGCACGCATCCCCTCGCCACTCTCCCCACTGCCTCGACCTCACCCTGGCCCTGCCAACCTAGCCCCTGGTGGAGTCCAAAGAGCCTGAGCTTCGGTATTAGGGCTAACACCTGGCTCCCTAACTTTCTGCCCACGTGGCCTTTGGCAAGGCAATTCCCCATCTCTACGCACAGGTGACAGGACTGACATAAAATGCCAGGGACAGTGTTAGGCCCTTAGTGGGACCCCAACCGCTTGTTAAAACTCCCCTCTCCCCTTCCCGGAGTCCTTCCTTATAGGGCTTTTTCCAATCTGTCACATTAATTCTTCTAAAGCAAAACTCTCCACCTTCATGCCCCAAGCCTTGAATGGCTTCCCGCTGTCGGTCACAGGCGAGGTCACATGGAAGGCCACGGTCCAGGCCTTTGGATCTGACCTTCACTGCCAGCACGATCTCCTTCCTTGCTTCCCTCTTTTGTGTGCTCTGGACCACAGCCACCCGAGGGGCCTTCCCTTCTCTGAGGACACTCTCCACTTTCCTAGTCTCTGCTCATCCTGCAGGAGAGGCGCCTGCCCACGCACCCAGGGTCCTCTCTGCTCTCGAACCTTCAGAAAGTCCCATCAATCCTCGACCAGAAGATATGCTCATCTTTTTATGACACATAAATGATCCATTTAACTTGATTTGTGGTAAAAACCAAAATAAATAATAACACACACATATAATTCACCCAACTTTGAGCACTCCTCAGGCATCATTTAATTGCCATGGTTAAACAAACATGTATGTTAAGGAGATGTCATTACTGAGTACATAAACAGAAATTTATGGCATCTTAGAGTATTTGTGGGCATGTGAGGATAGACAGATAAAGCTAAAAGCGAGGCACTGGCTTCCTATATTGAAGCCGCCATATTTCTATATAATATATTAATTTGAGGAATAAAAGCCATTTGCAAATATTCTCTAGTGAAGTATTAATTTCCAAATGTTATAAGTTGACCAAACATATCCTACCACGTAAGAAGTGCATTGCAGACATTCAAAACCCCTCGGTGGAAACCGCAAACAACCCAAACTGTTCCAATAATTGGAAAAATAGTTAAATAAATTCTGCATACTCACATTAGGGGCTAATATGGAGCCATAAAAATGATGTTTTTGAAGAAATTAAATGATGTTGAAAAAAGTAAGATATGAGATTGTACATTCTGTCTGCTCCTAGCTATGTAATAATAATGATTATGAACACTAATGAGAATAACAATAAGCAAGCAAGAAAAAGATCTCAAGAAAAGATACTTCATAGTCTCCTGTGGGATCAGAGAGCACCCAGCCCGGGTTCCTGTAAGGTCTGACTCCCTTAGTCCCTGTGGTCTCACTCCACTTGGGAGTACAATCCACATGTGGCCCAATGTGGCCTGCTGTGTCTTCCTCCCCGGACTGTGAGGGCACATACAGGACGAATAAACAGCTGTCAGTCAAAAGAAAGAAAGGGGTGTGGGAGGGAGGAAGGAAGGGAGGAGAAGGAAGGGAAGGGAAGGGAAGGGAAGGGAAGGGAAGGGAAGGGAAGGCAAGGCAAGGCAAGGCAAGGCAAGGCAAGGCAAGGCAAGGCAAGGCAAGGCAAGGGAGAGGAGAGGAGGGGAGGGGAGGGGAAGGAAGGAAGCAGGGAAGGAAGGAAAAGGTTAATGGGAGAAGACATTATGGGTAATTTTTATCTTCTTTATCCTTTTCTGTGGTTTCCAAATTCTCAACTATAAGGATGTATTGCCTTTATAATCAAAGAGGAGTATATTCAAAGCATGGTTTGAAAACACAGCAACACAGCATTGCCCTTGAGCTTGGAAGAGGCACGTGGGCTAGAGGAAGTTCAAACAGCTGATCTGAGCCTTCTCCAGGAGAAGGTTTCCCTAGCCTGATCACAAGAAGGCTTCCTCCCCGTCAGCCTCGGAACCCAATACGGTGAGCAGCTGCATGCAAAGTCCCCTGAGGGACTTTACTTCTGGGCCAGATGACCTGGAACGCCAGGGAAACGGAACCCAAGTCTCAGAGAAGAACACAGCAGTTTTTTCTCCTGGAAAATCTCTGTCCATGACTGCCAATGCATACTGGCAGAAGTCTTAATTTTACTTAGTTTTTCATATTCTTAAGATTATTATGTCATTTGAGCACTAGGCAGTCTTCCTGTAGGCCCCTTTCAAGAATTGGAACAGACACAGGAATCTCTGAAAGCTTCAGGGTGACTCAAAACAATGATGAATTTATGGACACACATTGTGACGGTGGCCCCTGCGGTAACACAAAGTCCGTTGTCTGTCAACAAGTGGAAACAAGCAACGCACACGGGCCCCGAAGAGTGTATCTGCCGAGAATCCGGAGTGTGGGACAGAGGGTGGGGCAGCAGAAAACGGCCTCGAATCTGACACCTGCTTGGCACACAGAAAGTGTTCGAGAAACATCCTTGTTGACAAGGCACTTTTTGGAACGTGAAAGTTCAGAATGACATGGCGGTGGAGGCTGTCACCTGTGCTCCTTCTAGACGTTACGAAGCCAAGCGCTCTTCGCCAGAACGAAAGAGGAGCAAGAGTTCACCAAATAGGGCAGCGCGTTTCAATCTGAGATGAAACCTTTGACTTTTGGGAACGAACAGAGTCTAGAGTCAGACGGCCTGGGTTTGAGCAGTGGCTCTTGCTGGCCGTGTGACTCTGGTCCCCTCCAGTGACCCCTTCTGTAAAATGCGGTTCATAACAGTGCCACCTGGGAAGGCGGGGTGGGGGGCCACAAGCGACCCACATTAGGGTCCCCAGTGGGGGCAGCTACTCAGGGAACTGGGCCCTGGGAGAGCTGGACTCCGGGTCCCACTGAGCTCCACGTCGCTGGCAGGACACTCTGTCCAAATACTCTTTAGTAAATAGCTCCAATAAAAGAAAGCCCCAAATTTTCCAGAATCTGAATACATAAATTAAGCGAAAGGGTTGCTTTCTCTGGTCAATAAACACCATGAATTTTGTTGTCAACAAATTTCTGTTGCTGCAAATCTCTCTGGCCCAGGATTCCCAAGCAGACAGGTGAGAGATCGCTGCTTCTGGCCTTGCCTGGATTCAACCCTGGGGCCCATTTATAGCAGGACGCTAGAAAATTCCTATTGAGTGAGTCTGATACTGAGCATCCAAACTTGGCTGACATGTGGTTTTCTTTTCCTGTTGTTTTTTGTTAGTCTTTTTAAAGATTGTATTTGACAGAAAGAGAAAGAGAGAGAGAGAACACTCATGCTCAGCCTGAAATCCAAGTACGGCCGAGTTCCTGTTTCCGTACTATTCAGGCTTACAAGCTCAGGGACCCCATGAAGCTGTGGAGCTCTGGCCACGGCTTCCCTCTGTAGCTCATTTCCTGTATGCTTTATTCCTTTGCATTTTTTTTTTTTTTACAGCAGAGACTGTCACTAAAGACACTCGGGGCCTGCCTCCTCCTAGCAACCTGGAAGAGACTCACCAATACAATCTGCAAAACCAAGAGATGCTAGATTCCTTAAGTACAGCAGCTTGTCGAGCTATTTGTAAGAAAAATGTCAACCATTTAAAATTAAATTCAATTAGTGAGTCTGCACTGATTGTTTTATTCAGCGCTGAGCACGGGGCCTCCCACATAGGTTCCATAAATGCACTGAATGAATGGGTGAGTTGTCTGAGTTATACTTTTAAATTGAATACACCAAACAGGATAATTTTATGAACAACCCAAGTCATCCATGATACATTTTTATATCCCAAAGCTAAGAGAAGGGCTCTGAATCAATAAATCGGGCTTTCAAAAAAGTTATTTTTATAATTTTGTTTTCCCCAAAATGTTCATGTTGTGCTTTAAAAATGTCTGCCCAGTGGCCGCCCCCCCCCCCCAAAACTGTGTTGATGGAATTTACCCTAGGAACTCTTTTTAAGTCTAAAGTTCAACGGTATTCAGCATATTCACACGGCTGTATAAGCATGCCACCGTCTCTAGAACATTCTCCTCTTCCCCAGCTGGAACTCTGCGCCCATCAAACACTAACTCCCCACTCATCTCTCCTTCCAGGAGCTGGCAACCACCTTCTACTTTCTGCCTCAGTGAATGTGCCTAGTGGAATCACACAGTATCTGTCCTGTGTGTCTGTCTTATTTCACTTAGCATGACATTTTCAAGAGTAGTCTATGTGGTAGCATGCATCAGGATTCTATGTCTTTAAAAAAATGGGAAAACATGTATAACAAACTTTACCATCTCAACTATTTTTTTTAAGAGAGAGAGGGTACGGGCCTGGGTGGCTCAGTTGGTTAAGCGACTGCCTTCGGATTAGGTCATGATCCCGGAGACCCGGGATCGAGCCCCACATTGGGCTCCCTGCTCGTCAGGAAGCCTGCTTCTCCCTCTCTCACTCCCCCTGCTTGTGTTCCCTCTCTGGCTGTGTTTCTCTCTGTCAAATAAATAAAATCTAAAAAAAGAGAGAGAGAGAGAGAGAGAGAGTACGAGAGAGAGAGAAAATGAGGGGAGGCAGAGGGAGAAGCAGATTCCCCACTGAGCAGGGAGCCTGATGCATCACTCGATCCCTGGAATCATGACTTGAGCCAAAGACAGAGCCTTAACCCACCCAGCCACCCAGGCACCCCCCTCCCCCCCCACCCCCCCGCCAGTCACAACCATTATTAAGGGTACAGTTCAGCGGCCGTGGTGGCTCACTGTTGATATGATAGTTTTTTGGGGTTTTTTGTTTTTTTAAAGATTTTATTTATTTATTTGACAGAGGGAAACACAGCCAGAGAGGGAACACAAGCAGAGGGAGTGAGAGAGGGAGAAGCACGCTTCCTGCCGAGCAGGGAGCCCCATGTGGGACTCGATCCCGGGTCTCCGGGATCATGACCTGAGCCGAAGGCAGTCGC